>MNCI01035130.1:770521-817509 GCA_015680685.1 Gnetum montanum
AAAAAAAAAGCATAACTCACAAGACTATGAAAAAGAGGCTGAAATGTTGTCTTTAACAAGTCATCTTACAAGCAATCTTTCACAATGTCTTCTTTACAAAATGCTCTTCCCCCTTAGCCACCAAGACCCTTGAAGCCTTTTTATAGGGTCTCATATTTTCAAATGAGGAATAATGTATAATAAAATGCTAAAGTGCCAAATACATATATAGCCAAAGCTTAAAATTTGAAACATAAAATCATCAATAAAACTAAAAATAACTCAATGAACCATCCAAGAACTCTAAATTCCTTCCAATCTAATCAATGTGTAAATAAAATAGTTATTAATATAAAATTGAGTGAGAAACCTTGGTACCATTTCCAATTGATGAATGGGTAGATCTCATGGAAGTTAGAAGGAGAATGTCTAACCTGCAAAACATATTAGTTCAAGAACATCTAATTAAGAAAATAAAAATATCACCAAATATTCTACCACAATACATTATCAATACAATGAATTTTCTTATTCCAACATGTTAGCAAAGAAACCCAACCAATAACCTAGATTAAACAACCACAAAAATCCAAACCAAACATTAGTAACTTAAATGAATTACCACTCCATCCATCAACCTACAAATATGTGTTAGCATTGCACTTGTACTTTTTCAAATATGTGTTAAAGTTGGCATGTGTACTTTTTCAAATTTCAAAGCCAAAATTTCTTCAAATCAAATATCAAATTACCATGCACATGGATTTATTATTAGTCTCAAACTAAATATAAAGTGTTTTAAAGAATTACTTCATATGTTACTAAACATACTAGTGCTAGAGGTGTCAAACATGACTTACCTCGAATGTTTTGATGACATTAAATAAAAAGGATTAATGCGACATGGAATCATCCTCTTATGTAGGATGGGACCTACAATGAAATCCACACTGATGTATCCTACCAGGAGATAATAACCAAACATATTTAGGAAGCCCATCTCCAATTAGTAATACAAACTCAGTGCTAGCTCCTACAACCTAATAACCACTAAACATATAAACATAATATACCAAACATTGATGATGGTGGGATTCAAAACATCAACTAACATGAATAAACAATCGAGAGATCCAAAAATGTAAGAAGTCCTGAAACAAGAAAAAATCCAACAACGACCGCAAGCTAAAGTTAAGATTATAATAATTCCAATTTTACAAATTAAGCATAACAAAGTCAAAAGGGGAATAAACCAAGTACCAATGATAAGACAAGTAGTAACACAATAATTACAAGGTACCATATCTAAATCATGATGTCACATAACCAAACTACTATTTTAACATAAGGTATTAAGGCCTCTATCAATTCCAAAATTAATTCTAGAGTTAGATCATTGTCTAAATGCATAACAATGAGTAAAATTATTATAACTGTAGCATTACTTTAAATTTTCTAATGATTTTAGATTTGTATATAAGATAATATCCATATCTAGTTCTATTAAAAATATATGAAAATATCTATTAGAAATAGAGAGATATTAAGCCATGAATCTGGGCTTATAAAATCAAGCTGAAACATGAATAGAAAAAGTAGCTAAGAGTGTATAAATCATAATTCCTTGATGAAATATCCTTTTTGGATAATTTCAAAATGATATTCAATTGAACATTCATCATAATACACAATTAAAGTTTTAGATCAACATCTATTACAATCTAGGAGATATGGATTTTTAAATTGACACTATAAAAATTAATGTAATTTTAGATACTATAAAAAGATAAATTTATAACTCATTCAAAAACATAATTTTCTAATTAATTATAGTTGGATATAAAAAATAATACATATAAAAATATGCATGTGAAAGTTTATAGTTTTATTCTTTATAATTCTAGAGATATGGCCTTCTAAAACTACATTATAAAAATTTCTATAATTTCAGATAGGTCTTAATGTTAGCTTATAATGCAAAATTTACTATGAGTTTTAAGGTGATTATTTTTAAAAAATTTAATAAGTTTTCATAAGAATTTTAAAAACCTATATCTCAAATCCTAATTCAAATGTATGTAAAAGATAAAAATGTTTTACTAAGTGCATCTATTATACCAATGTAGTTTTCTATATCTTGAAATCCTAGATCCAAAAATAGAAATTATAGGACAAAAAAAAAAAGAGAAACAACAAATCAAGAAATTCCATAGATCCATAAAATATTATATAAAATTAAAATCATAAAATTTATCTTCTCACATGTTAAAATAATCCCAAATCTGCTACAAATATGCATAAAATCTAAGAGATTAATTTGCAAAGCCATCCCACAAAATTGTTGGTAAAATTCTTACAAAATCCATTCCTATAAGCAAAAAAAATAAATAATGAAATTAATATCAAATTTTGCACCTTCATGAGTGCTAACCCTCTAACAATTTTTCGAAACATGTCAAGGATGATAATGGTAATTATCATTTCTAATCCTTCCATGTAGGTCAAAATAATGAAGGATATGTACTCTCATGATGAGTGTAAGCTACTTATATGCTAATGGTAGTAATGTCCATCATCAACATTAACAAAATGTAAAACTATCCCTAGAAAGAACTAATCTAGCATGTCTCCAATCCTCCTCCTTCCTTATCCTAATTTGAGATTGGCACTGATGGAGTGTTGTATTTTTTTTCTAATTTAATGAAAAATATACTCTTATAGTATTTTGAGAGAACATGTACTATATTGATACATTCAAAAATATTAATCCAAAGAAACCAAAACCATGCTTTGCTACTACTGCTTTGACTACAGAAATATAAAATATAATACCCATCAAGAATTCATATTACAAGCTTAGAAAATGAAAGTAAGAGACAATCTTCTTTCATTAATCGATTTCAATCAAGTAAAGCCAAAACACAATGTCTTGAAATGTAATTAAATTAAAAGATATTAAACAAAGAGCTTGGAATCATTGAACATCATGAAATAAAATCTTTGCACAAATCCTCCAAAAATAAAGAATACATCAAATAGAAAAGCTAGTAGCAATGATAGGATGTCATGTCCATTTCTCCTATTTATAACAAAATGAAAAAAAATGAAAAAAATAGATACTACCGAAATCCTTGAAAATGGCTCATGCTAACAAGTTGATTCAAGTATTTTTATAAATGCATCAATAAAAAGCAATGTCATAGTGCATGATGTACAATTTATCTTAAGAGCCCTAATTTCTTTTCTACATTGGATTTGAATTAGGGTTTCCTTTATGCATACATTTCAACTATGCTAGAGAGTACTAATTTTAATTATAGCAATAGATAACATACCATGTCAATAGTAGAGAAACTAGAGGAAGTGGCAAAGAGATAGGTAAAGTTGGTGGTAGTGAAGGTAACTTCCAACACCAACAAAGAGGCTAGTAGTAGTTATAGCAATGTCAAATGGTGGTAAGAGCCTGACAATAGTGTAAATGGCATGAAACAATGATGAAGAGTCCAACAAAGTCATTGGTGAAGGTCTTACAACTAGAACTTAAACAAGGCTCTTTGTTAAAGGTGAAGATGAGAGTTGATATGCCTAGGGTCTATGTCATCATGGAAATAAACAAGGTATTTATGATTTGAAACTAAATTTTATTCAAAGAAACTATTTTTGTTTAAAGAGAACATGTTATTTTATTATGGCAAGATAATTAGTATAAGAGTAGGTTGATTGGTTGTTAGATTTTCAATCAAGGTATTAGATATTAGAATATCTATAAAAATATTATATAATTATTTTTAATTGTTGCCTTTCAAACTTGATTTTAGAGTGTCATATTTTAACAAAAAGTGGAAAAAATACACATTCAAATAAAAACATAGGAAAGAATTAACGTAAAGAAAATTCACACACTTTTGAAAATATACAAATATTTGGAAAACAAAACTTATAAACCTATTGAACATAGGAAATTTATTTATAAATATTAACATAACATAATAAGAAATTAAATGTTTTAAAAATTTTAAAAACTAAAATGGTAAACATATTGAATAAAAATTTCATTTCAAAATATTGAATAAAAAAATCATTTCAAGATACTTGAAGATGACATGTTTACGATTACATGTATTCCTTTTTAGAATTACCTTTGAAATGAATGGTAACTTGCAAATGGTATATTTTGTTGCTACTTAAATTGTATTAGGATTGACTTTAAAATTATGAAGTTAATATGTTCTAGAATAAATATCTCAAATTATGATGAAAATCATAACATTACTAAATCAATGACACATGAATCCATCTTATAATGAGATTAGGATTTAGATTAAATCAATTGATAGGGAATGCCAGGAATGTTCTTTATTCTTCAAGGATCTCCTCTCAATGATAGTGTGGAGGAAGGATCATGCATATGATATTTTGAATTCTCAATACCTTTACCTTCTGCAGAGTATTATGCCAAATCCTAATAAGATCAATATTTGATAAAAAATTGAGTTTGTTGATCCTATTAATAGCAGACCAATGCATCCTATTAATAATGTATTCAAAGAAAAGAGATCCTATATGAGTAGAAGGAAAGATGAGCCTATTAAAAATAGAAAACCTAAAAAAAAATCAAAAACTAAATTAGTTTATCATCCTAACAATATTCTATCCATCTTGTATATTGATTGATGCAAGAAGAGCTATATGAAAAGTATTATAGCTAGTGATATTATGACTTTGCAATTTGATATGCATAATGAGTGATAATGATCTAAGTTCATATATTATACATGAATTTGAATCAAATAATGTTATCTAAAATGGAAATCATGTAGTGAAGATAATGAAATATTTTTTTCTTAATATTTGTAAGAAGGCTTGGCATACAATTCATGAGATTTCTAGTAGTGCATTCTACAATCACTTATGTAATTTCAAGAATGGACATGTGTTCTTTAAGCATGGAAACATAGGAAAGGTCAAGCCAAAATATAGTAATATTGCAATAATAATGATTCTTAATAGAATTTTTGATGAGATGATTGAGTAGTTAGTATTAGAATTTAGGTAGGTTCTGAGAGATGAAACATTTGAACAAATTAGAATGTTTCCTATGACTATGAGTTAATGAATTTTAGTGAAAAATTACATTAATAATGAATTATATGACTTGGCATTACCACCAATTAGAAAAATTTAGTTATCAAATATATTTAATGAATATTGTTCAAATGTAAGTTTCATTAGAAAAAATGATTTCTCAATTTGTAGAAATTATTATAAATTGGTCAAAAGAAAGAAATGCATGAAGGATCATTTGGAAAGAGGTATAATTTAAAGGAAGCTTCAAATTCATTATGAATATGTAACCATGTGAAGAAACACATACTACATTCATAGGGATCTAGCAACAAGGTAGCCTACAAATTACCTAAGTATAATTCATGATAAAATGAATAAGTCAAAAACTTAATTTCCAAAACTGTTAATTTTGCATATGAATGTTCTTAAGAAAAAGAGGTTTCAAATATTCCTGGAAGGAATTCTAGTTAAAGAATTGGGATATGAAGGTTTTGTGAATTTTAGTCCATTTTATACATATATGGATTCCCAATTTACCTTTACATATTTGTCAAAGTACCTGAGGGATTTGGAGGATGATCCTACTAATAGGTATGGTGATATTATGATGAAATAATGCAATTCTAGAAGATGTTCGCTTATGGTAGTACTACTCAAGCATTCTAAAATGGAACATGGAGAACAATATTAGGTAGATGATGTCAACGAAAATAATCAAAAATCTCTTTTTAAGTCATTACTTGCTATACTTTTTCTACAAATGGATAACTGTGAAGGAGATAACATGAATAAATATGTTTTTATTTATTTGTTGTTACTTACAACATGAAGAATTATTAAGATCATAGAGTTGAGCTTTCTCCTAGTAGGGCATTTGCATGAGGATATTAATGAAAGCTTTGAAAGACTATTAAAGCATTTGAGAGAAAAGGACATAATTCATTTGCCAAAACTTATGGATATGTATAATGTTATACATAAAGATAGTAAAAGTAACTACACTCCATGTTACATTGATATGGTATATGACTTCAAGGAATTCCTAGAAAGATACATATTAAATCAAGTAAAGAGCCTTTATAGAACACAACATATTCATTATATCAAATTCTACCTTGAGAAGGGTATTCCTATGATAATTTAAAAACAAAATATTAGGGAGAAAAATTGGTCTAAACTATTTGAGTTATGGGAAACTATTAATGGATATCTGATTCTTTCAAGAGATTAATCAAATATCTTGGGTATAACATTTGATCAAATAGAGTACATAGAAATGATTATAGATTGCAGTACATCCCACATCAAGGTATGTGATGAGTTGATGGAAGGCCTTCAGGAAAATGATAGGCTAGGGTGGAGCTAAAGAATTAGTTATTGGAAAAAATATTTAGAAAATTAACATGCTTTTCATGAGATGATATTGTGTCAAAATGCAATCACATAATCGTTTTAGCCAAGAACTATTCAGTAGGATATTATGTGTCAAAGATTAAATAATGATGAAACTTAAGAGCAGGAATAGAAAGATACATATGTTGGCTTAAGGAATAGGAAGCCAAAGAGCATTTAATCCATTTTTTGATGTGAATAATGTAATGATGTTATTGATGAGGCTAGAAGAAGGTAGACATTATATGGGTGGACAAGGTAAGAAATATTGAATTTAGGGAAGATAGGTTAAAAAATATAATAGTGGATTGGTTAGGCAAAATCAAGACTAAAGAACAAATGGTTGGATTGTGAATGGATATATAATCCAAAGATATTGAAATTAGACTAGTGCAATATAATTTAGTGGTTTATGCATGGATAAGAAAAATGGAAGATAAAGAAGGGTAAAATTGAATAGAAAAGAAAAGTTAGTAATCAAAGACATGTTGTGACAAAATGAAAATAATATTGCATAGGCTATGCATCAAATTGTGTAGCAACAAATTAAAAGTTCACATTAATTCTATTATATTTGAGAATGATATGTAAATCTAACAAGATTTATTTGTAATTCCTTTATGTTGAAGTGATATGAATAGTTTTTTGATTAGATGAATTTAATTCTAGTAGAGTTTCTACTAATATACAACATAAAATATAATTGTACAATCTTTATGTGAACATGATATGAATTATTTTTTAAGATGAATGAATAGCATACAAAGGTAGATATTATACCATGTATCCTAATACATTAATAATTATCAATTTAGCTATGTTATGACTTTACTAATAAGTATAAAAAACAAAATGTTATTAAGAGTAAATTCATTATCAAGCAAGCTTTATAACATTCATAGATGATTGATTAGTGATTAATCAAAAAATAAAAATTTTAAAAATTCCAAAATTAATGATACATTTCAAATATAATGAAAACCTCCCTCATTCCATTACACATCATGAAATCACCTAACATTTGGTACCATTATAACACCTATGAATTATGGTAAGAAAATATAAAACTTTTTACATCTTAGGTATGATTTTGATTGAATGTTTTGAATAGAATTTTGATTAGAAGAATATTTGAAAATATTTATTCTTTCCTTTTCTTTGATGGATTTTATATCTATCCCTTTAATTTTAGTAATTTACTTTTTGAATTTTTTTTTTTTTTGCATTTCTTACATTTTCTTGAAATGGTAATCTAAGTGAGGTAAGAAATTTCAAGTTATTGTATGATTTTGAAAAGAGGAAATTATAAGAGATTGATTTGGGATAACCTACTTTTAACATATGTACCCAAGTAATGACCAAAGAAGTAATAAGAGGTGAGTAAAAGGAGTTAGTCTTTTCAATCTTCTTATTCTTCTACTTTATAATAATTAGATTCAATAGTTAGATTGCAGAAAAACCTCTTATTTTAAGAAATGAATGTGATTTCAAAACCAACCATTGAATCTATAGAGCCTATGGCTCTAGTTAAGCCATGGCACATGATCCTAACATCCCACGAGACTATGTATGATTATTAAAGTATTCTTATTTATATTAATTATTCTAGTAGGTAATTTTTTTGGCTTTTCCACCATCTACAAAACCTCATCAATCTAATATGACTATTGGAATGCCTGTATTAATGGGTTATGACTCTACTACTTTAAATTTAATCAAATATGCAATGATGGATTTGATGATATCAATGATGGGTATGACTTCTAATGATATATATGCAACAACAACTATAGGTTCTCTCTTATTATAGCAATCCCAAATGTGTACATAACTAGAAAATTATATGTATTATGAAAATATGCCTGATAATCCTTCTATAGATGTTTTCTAAAATACAACACATAAATAGTATTTATAGTAAGTGTCTTGGACCTTGAACAATGTAGTTTCTCAAATGACTTAGTAAAATCAGGCTTATGATCCAAGTTCAACTTTTATACCTTTAATACCTTCTATTATCCTATGACATCCTATTCTTGGATATCATGAAAAATGTTAAAGATACATTACATTCAACATTATGCATAAAGAAAATAATAGGAAAATATAGAAGAAAAATGGAAAGAATGCTTTATTAATATAGGACAATATAATTGGATCATTCTTTGAGGGTTTATTAGGATTATATTCATTTGGAATTTATCACTGAGAGGTAATCTAGTAGTGCCACTATGGTTAGGCTTGTAATTGACTAGAAGGGATGGTCAATCACCTTCTTATCTTGCTTCATCTAGCACATATTATTAACCTTTACTAGCTCTACAACTCCATGTTGATATGACCTCTAATGTCTAGGTATAAATATCTTAAGTTAAATTGCCAAAGGTAATCTCGAGAGACATATCCATTATTACAATGCATCCATTTGGATCTTAATTATAAGTTATAATTTTGAGTCTTAATATAATAATTACAACATTTGTTATGAAGAGACAACATTTGGGAATGGGTTTTTGTTATGGGGTGACACCATTTGAGACTGGAGATGTGACAATCTATTTGCCTTAAGCTTTATTCATCATCAAAAGAGTCCACATTAATGATCTTTTATTGAGTGCTAGTGTTCCTATCATGATCCAGTGCTCCTTTCATGCTCCAATGCTCTAATAATTTTATTTCTCCTTTTAACTCGAGGTTGAATATCCTAACATTCTTGTGCTTATTTTGCAAATAAAATATATGTGATAAGAGTATATAGGAATTAAATTTTATTTTAAAAATACTTAAATAATTTTCTAAGGTAGTGAAAAGGGATAAATTAAAGGTCTACCAACCATTAATCACCAATCCTAACCAAGGTCACATGTAGTGTAACCTACATCTAGTTACCTAAGTGAAGGTAGGACAAATCCTTATTTTTAATTTGCATTACCATTGATATTTTACTTGCATCACTAAAATATAAATTAAAAAAGGAAGAAAATAAAAATATTATGAATAAAATTAGGGTTAAAAATCTCCCTAATCTTGATCAATCTTGATGATTAACAAAAGTGGTTGTAGTTATGTCATAAAGGATATATGATTAGATGGCCTTGTTTGAGATGGCAAGGCTTGATTCTTTTTTTTTTAATTTCTACTTTTTGATGGATTGGCTTCATTTAGAAATTATGACATGACACATCCCAACCACATCTTTGCAAACTTCTATGCCCTAAGTTACACCTCAACCTACTATATTCCAGATATTTCAAATGCAACTAGTAATGCCTCATGTGGCTTAGCCTATTAATGTACAATTACCTTACATCTTGCCTCAATTGAATGTGTTACAAAACACAATTCCATAGTAGGCTATCCCTCAATCATCATCATTTATAACAATTTCTCAGTCTTTTAACTCCAAAGCTAATGCTTTTGTAAACACATCCTTGATGTAAAGGGTACCATAATCCTTGATGAATGTTGAGGTCATTTCCCAAGTGTGTTTTAACCTCATGTTCAAATCATTCTTAAGTCATTGCCCCATCATTTGATCATACAATTGAATCAAATGAAATAGTTTCTTTAGTTTCAAAATCAAGTACCATATTCAAATATGTCAACTCAACTTTAAAGAATTTGATGGGAAAAAAATCTACTATCACTCATTCACCTTTGCTATTACCCCTTGGGTAGATGTGGAAATAAAACAATTGGGCTAATTTTCCTCATTATTTTAGCACTAATCATAAAGATCCTTATCATCACATTTAGTCATTTGAAACTCTAATTATTATTTGTAGTAATAAAATTAGTAATAGAAAAAATTAGTATTTTTCGTTAACTTTTACAGATAGGGGTACATTAAAACTATATTCGATTCAACTTGAAATCAATTTAAAGATGAATTTTAAATTTATTTTTACCTTATGCTAAAATTCATATTTACAAAAAAGAATTATTAGGTTTTTAAAAGAAGGATATTAGGACATATGAGTATGATTGGGAGAGGCTCAAGGATGTGAAGGATGGAAACCCAGACCATAGTTTTTCAGAACGTCAACTTCTTGAGTTCTTTATAGATGATCTCACATAAACTACTAGATAAAGTATTGACTTTTCTTATGGAGGATCTATCCTATAAAAAACCATGGATCATGCATTTGATGCTTTGGAGAAAATTGTAGGTTAAATAAAGACATGGCTTATGAATGTCAAATTGAACTGGGTTGAGAAATCATTCATGACTGGAATTGCTAGAAAAATTAAGGAGGTAAATTCTAAATTTAATTAAATAATGTAATGAATTATAACCCCAATTTTCATACCTCATAAGTACAAAACATTCAATCTCAATATTAGCATTAAGCCCAAGCAAAATCATTAAGGACTATGGAAGATATTCATAGCAAAAAATAAGCTCAAGATTTAGGTATGAATTTTATTTTTACTTGTACTTTTTGTGATGAAACTAATCATACTACTTACGATTATCCTATGCTACAATTTCTAAAAAAATAAGTTAATGCTGTAAATTAAAATTAGCAATTTTGTGGTAATTTGTAGCCTAGGAATTGGGAACCAAGTAGTTCTAACTCACATCCTCAATTTCATCCTAATTTTAATAGAACATGCTATGGTAATTCAAATTATGAGTTTCATTAGTAGGTTCTGTAGCAAAATGAAAGCCTTTAAGAACATATGACCTAAGAAAATGAATATTTGATTAAGTTAATTAAGTAGTTATAGTCACATTATTTACTTCCAACCCACATGGAGAAAAATCCTAAAGATTAAGGTAGGTAGAAAGTAAATGTTGTTCATTCTCAAGTTAAGGAGGATTGCTTAGTTGTAAGTAAAAGTAGAAGATCTATATAAGATCAAGGTAATGATCATTTAAAAGGTTCAAATTTCAATTTTAACAAGTTAGAGGAGGAATCAACAAAAATATTTATAAGTAAACTTTTTATGGAGGAAGAGCCCTTACCAAGAATTAATGCTAATGATGCCTTAATTTCATTGACTCCTAAAGCATATTTTCTTCATAAACTAGAAGAAGATGATAATATTTTGAATGATAAAAAATTGCAATAATTTATTAAGTATATAACTATTAATGTTTTATTTTTTAAAGCTATAGCACCCAATATTTTTAGGTGCTTAGTTATTATATTTCTTTCTAGAGATTTTGAGTACCATTGTTATTCTTGTTAGTTAGATGTTAGCTTGGTATATTTAATATTTAATGAATTATGATATTTCTTATCATAATGGCATTGTAGTATGCATAAGTTAGTTTAATATTGTATTTCTATTAGATTATGCTCTTATGTTAAGGTATAATGGTTAGTTTCTTAACTTAATCTATTAGTAGTTATGAATAGTCATGATGGTTTAGTAAAATAGTTACAACTTCTTACTAAGAATCAAAGACTACAAGAGCTTACTTGATAACATTAGAAAAGAAGATAGATAAGTGTGGAATAAGAAATGAAAAAATAAGTGAACAACATCGAAACAATGATGGAATAAGGTTGGGATAAGGAAGGAATAATAACAAATAATAATATTCATAATACAAAAATGTTTAAAAATCATAATAATTCATAAAATCACAAAAAGTGGATAGGAGCATGAAGCAATATATGAAGATGCTATGAAAACATAATTCATAATAAGAATGCAAGAACTAAAATTAAAATATTAATACATCATAAATAGAATAAGTAAAGAAGAAATCAATTTCCTAAATGTGGTTGAAGGGTTCATTTCCTATACAAGCATCAAGCCCTACTCTAGGGTGTTGTACTGTAGCACCAATCACTCAACCCTACAAGATTTTGTTAAGCTTGGAAATGTGGTTTCAAGGTTTCCACAACCTTTACAATCTTGAGCTCCACACTAGAGTGTTGTACCATAGCACCAACAACTCAATTTCACAAGATCTCAACAAGATCAAGGAACTCAACCCTATAGGGTAACAAGAATAAGAATTACAAGGAATGATTACAACTCAATTTGCTGATCCTTGTATAGTTAGGTACAACACACTTTACAATACAAAAATGATAATACAATGAAGAGCAATAGAGAATTTAATGATTACAAATGATTGTACAATGAATACAACAAGTCTTGCACTTTTTCCAATGCACATCAAGTCTTCTTATAGCTACTATGTTGCTCAATCCTTCTTGAAACTTGTGAAATGACTTGCTAATGATTACTAACAATCATGGGAGATGTCTTTCCTACACCTGGGGCATCTCTTTGAACATGCCTTCAATTACAGAAAGACATCTTTGTTTCCTAAAATATTTCTTTCTAAAGTCTCTACTTTGGAAGACATCTTTGTCTCCTAAAAGATTTCTTTCTAAAGTCTCTACTTTGGAAGACATCTTTGTCTTGTGAAAGATGTCTTTCTAGACTTGACCTATAATCTATAAATATGTTTTTGTCTCATGTAGGATGTCTTCATATGAGAAAGACATCTTGCTATTTTTGAAGACATCTTTGTCTAAGTTCACTTCAAATTTTCCAAGACATCTGCTGCTTCCTAGAGATTTTTTTCTTTATGTTCCTTTGCTATATGGACATATTTCTTCACTTTCCCTTACATGATGAATGTAGCATTTCTTGTCCACAATTTGGATCCTCTAAGTTCTTCTTGTGCAAGCACAACAACTACATACATATACAAACAAACTTATTTTCATTTTTCTTAATGTTTTGACATACCAAAATCACAAGGTCCACAATCTCCCCCTTTTTGGTAATGTTCAAAACTTAAGAAATGGGTTAGTTTTGTTCCACTATTAATAACATAATAATAACACATTTTACAAACATCTTCCCCTTTTTGGACATAACCAAAAAGGTGAGACCAAGCTCCCCCAAAATAGATGCATAGAGAAAAGAAAATGTTTTTGGGGTTTTAGATTTTGCATTTTTGTTTGGTTTTGTTTTATTTGGAGTAAGAAAAAAAAGAATGAAAATATTCACATGACAGGACAAGGTCCTATCACCATATCCTTGCATAGAGATGCCAATCGATGTTCATCTAAGGATTTGATGAAGGCATCTACTAGTTGACACTTGGTTCTAATAAATTCTAGTTTGACATGACCATGTTGTATATGCTCCTATATGAAATGATGATGAATTTCAATATGTTTGGTATGAGAATGTTAAATAGGATTCTTGGTCATATTGATGGCACTCTTGTTATCACAATAAATAGGAGTTGAGTCTGCATGTGCTTCTAAATCTTTGAGAGTTTGCTTCATCCAAAGTATTTAAGCACAACAGCTTCTAGTAGAGGTTTATTTAGCTTCTACCATTAAAAGAGCTATAGAGGTTTTCTTCTTGATTATCCAAAAAACAAGACTTCTATCCAGAAAGAAACAATTTCCACTTGTGCTACAATGATCATCAGAACAACCTATAGAATTTTCATCACAATAATCAACAAGATCAAGGGAGGAATCCTTTGGATACCAAAGGCCCTAGTTATTAGTACCTTTTAAGTAGTGAAATATTCATTTAATAGCCTAGTAGTGAGAATACTTTGGAGCCAACTGATATCTAGCATACAGTCCTATACTTAAAGCTATATCTTGTTGACTAGTAGTTAGATAAAGAATACTCATACCTCTATAAAGCTTGGGATCAACTTTTTTACCTTGGTCATCTTTAACAAATTTATAATTTTCAGCCATTGGAGTACCTTTCACTTTAACATCAGCCATGCCATATTTTAGTAGAATATCTTTTACATACTTGGTTTGACATAAGAAGGTTCCATTAGGTGTTTGAGAGATATGAACCCCAAGAAAGTTCTTGAGTTCTCCCATCATGCTCATTTCAAATTCAAACTACATAAGATCAAAAACTTTCTTCCAAAGAATTTCATTAGTAGCACCAAAAATAATATCATCAACATAGATTTAAACAATTAAAAGATCATTACCTTCTCTTTTAAGAAATAAACTAAGGTCAGCTTTACCTTTTTTTAATCTATTTGTTATGAGATGTTGAGAAATCCTTTCATACCAAGCTCTTGGAGCTTTTTTAAGATAATAGAGAGCTTTCTTGAGTTTGTAAACATTGTCAATCTTGGTGGAATAAACAAATCCCTCAAGTTGCTTAATGTAAACTTCTTCTTGAATGGAATCATTTAAGAAGGAACTTTTAACATCCATTTGATAAAGTTTGGTGTTGTTGATATTAGCATAGGCAAGTGGAAGTCTAATAAGAGAAAAATTTTCATCAAAATCTACTCCTTCCTTTTGGTTGTATCCTTTGGAAACCAATCTAGCTTTGTTTTTAATGATGTTTCCATTATCATTAGTCTTGTTCCTAAAGATCCATTTTGTTCCAATTATAGGTTTATTAATGGGCCTAGGTATTAACTCCCATATATCATTTCTAGCAAATTGAATAAGTTCATATTGCATAGAATAAATTCAACCTTCCTTAAAGGTTTTGGATTCAATTTGAGAGAGATAAGTAGAGAAGGCACAAATTTTTTTGATTTGGTTTCTAGTGCAGACACCATCTTGAACTTTCCCAATAACATTGTTGAGAGAGTTAGTATTGCAAAGTTTGGATAGTATTGATAGAGATGAATACATCTCTTAATCATCATCATTTACTTCATCTTCATGATCACTACTGGTTTCCAAATTTTTTTCATCTTGCACTAAAGTTGGGCTACATAGTTTTTGAACAGGAATGACTTCATCATTAGGTTGACAAGTGGTAAGATCGTAATAATCTATTTTGACATTTATGGTATCCTCCACCTTATTTGTTCTTTTGTTAAACACTTTGTATGCCTTACTAACTAGAGAATATCCTAAGAAAATTTCTTCATTAGTTTCTGCATCAAACTTGCTCAAATCATCTTTAACATTTAAAATATAGCATTTAGAACCAATAACATGAAAGTAAGATACTGAAGGTTTTTTTCTAGTCCATAATTCATAAGGAGTTTTAGAATTAAACCTTCTTACCAAAACTTTTTTTGATACATAATAGTTGGTGTTGATGGCTTTAGCCCAAACATGATGAGGAAGGCTTTGATCATTTAATATCATCCTTCCCATCTCATTCAAAATTATGTTTTTCTGTTCAGCTATACTATTTTGTCGAGGAGTTTTTATAGCAAAGAATTGATGTAGAATGTCATTCAGTTAACAAAACTATTCAAATTTTGCATTTTTGAACTCACCCCCATTATCATGTTTGATAACTTTAATGTCATATCCTTTTTCCTTTCTAGATCTAATTGCTAATTCTCAGAAAAATGATCAAACACCTCATCTTTGTGATACAAAAAAGCAACCCAAGTAAAGCAAGAATAATCATTAAAAATGATCAAAAAATATCTTTTCTTTCCTAGGATGAGAGTTTGAATTGAACCAACCACATCCATATGAAGTATATTTAAGGAACGAGGAGTAGAAATACAAATTTTCTTACTGAATGTTACCCTCATTTGTTTCCCTTTTTGACAAGCTTCACATTTATTTAAGTTGAAATTTGTAAGCTTAGGGAGACCATGAACCATTTTTTTAGATACCAAGGTTTGGAGAATTTCCTTATTTATGTGGCCTAGTATCCTATGCCAAAGGCATGTATCATTTGCATAGCTTACCAAACACTTAGATTTAAGGTTAATAGAATTTCCAAAAGTAGTAGTATAAACATTTCCTTTCCTTGATCTTTCTAACACAATATTTTTAATAGATAAATGTTTTATTCTACAATTATATTTTGAAAAGGTAACATTATAATTGAAGTCAATAAGTTGACTCACACTAAGAAGATTATGTTATAACCCATCAACAAAAAATACTTTGTTCATAGTGGGTAATCCCTTACCTTTTCCTCCCATGGTATCAATACCTATTATGGGCACTTCCATGTCATCTCCAAATGTGACTATACCATAATTTTATTTAGTGAAATGGGTGAAGTAGGATTTGTCACTTGTCATGTGCCTTTAACACCCATTGTCAATATATCATGTGCTAGCATTGTCATTAGAGATGATAATTTACACCATCAAATTGTTTTCAATCTTTCCTTCTTTCTCTCTCCAAGACTACATGGTTTTCTTTCTAGGTTGTTTTTGCAAAGACTAAGAGTGGTGATGCATTCTAAGAGTGGTTTAGGGTTTAGGATTTAAGGTACTAAAAATATTGATGAGATCTCCTACAGCTAGGAAAAAATGGGATGGTAGAGAAAGAAACATTGTAAAAATTGTAAAATAGAACAACTATAGAATAGTAAGTAATAGAAATCTCAAAGCATTGCATAATTCCACACAAAATGTTTTTAGGGACTTTCACTCCTCATTAGTATGTTTAGGCAATACAGTGATGTAGTCAAAGCTGCAAGCGTAAGAGAATAAGCAAGACAGTACAAGAATATATAGGGTCCCAACTTGCAGAAATAAAATGTAACCTTCCACTACTTGCTATAATTTAAGTGGGCCGCAATTATTCCAGCTGAGATGGGGGTGGAATGTTGTACTGACATCTATTATAGAACAATATTTCAAAAAGTGATCATGATACATTCAAATAAGATCTTTTGGCAGAGTTGAGGGTGTATAGGGTTTAGGGAAGCCATCAAGAATTTTGATTTTTATTTCCTTGGCATGTAAATCATCTTTTATTTCAATGCAAAAATTTTGAAAAGAAAGAATGCTATGGTAAAATTTTTCATACTTATCTTCAAAATAAGTCTAATTTTGATAATCACAAGAATTGTTAACTCTATAAGCATAGTCTTCTATCTTTCTAAATGTAAGCACAAAAATAATATACTTACCTTGATAGAAAAAGGAGACAAATGAATTGAATGCATTAGTTGATAGTGTTCATTAGGCTTTGTCTAATGCTAAGTGTTCCCTTCATGTTCACTCTTGAAGAAAGCAAGAGTTCTAGGCTTCAATACCACTTGTGGGTTGTAGAAATTAGAAGAAGGGGAAGGGGGAGGGGTGTTGGGCAGAAGAGGGAGGGATGAATAAGTTTCCCAAATTAAAACATCAGCAAACAAAGCACACACATTGAATTTAATGTGATTCCCCAACTTGGTTAGTTGACACTCAAAGGGTAAATTGCAAGCACACCTCTAAACTTTGTTACTCTTAAAATATGATTGAAGGGGCCACTCCCTATATAGTTTTCAAGCCTTGCTCCAAAGTGTTATATCATAGCACCAATCACTCAACCCCATAAAGTCCTGTCAGACTTGGAAATGCGGTTTTAAGACTTCCACAACCTTTACAATCTTGAACTCTTTACCTGAGCATTGTACTACAATACCAACAAATCAATCTCCTAGGATCCCGACAAGCTCGAGGAACTCAACCTCATAGGAAAACAAGAACAAGAATTATAAGGAATTATTACAACTTAATTTGGTGATCCTTCTATAGTTAGGTATAGCACACTTTACAATTCCAAAATGATAAGACAATGACAAGAAATAGAGAATTTAATGATTAGAAATGATTGTACAATGAATACAAAAAGGCTTGTACTTTTCCCAATGTACATAAAGTCTTCTTATAGTTGTTGTGTTTCTAAATCTATCTCAAAACTCATGCAATGGCTAGCTAACAGTCACTAACAGTCATGGGAGATGCCTTCCCCATGCCTATGACATCTCTCTAAATTTGCCTTTAATTTTGGAAAGACATCTTTGTTTCCTGAGCGACATCTTTTAAAAGTCTCTACTTTAGAAGGGGTCTTTGTCTTGTGAAAGATGCCTTTCTAGAGTTTACTTGTAATCTATAAAGACATCTTTGTCTCATGTAGGATGTCTTCATTTGAGACAAACATATTGCTATTTCTAAAGATGTCTTTGTTTGAGTTCACTCCACCAAGATGTCTACTACTTCCCAAAGATGTCTTTCTTCACTTTCCTTTGCTATAGAGGCATCTTTCTTCACTTTTCCTTGCATGATGAATACAACATTTCTTGCATATATTCTTGATGCTCGAAGTTCTTGTACTACAAGCACAACAAATACACACATATACAAACAAACCTATTTTCCAGTTTTCTTAATGTTTTGACATACCAAAACCAAAAGGTCCATAAGAAGTATTTCAGAAATTCTAGTGAAGTTTAGTCATCGATAACTTAATGAAGTATGAGAGAAGTTTGCAAATTTAAGTTTAAGAGGCATTTGACAAAGTATAGTGAACCAAGTCTAGGTACAAGATTTTATAATAAAATTAGTTACAAATTATAATTGTAAATATATTATATCTTATAATGAAGAAGTGAATACAAAACCAAATAAGATGCATCACCAAAAAGAGTAACAACACCAAAAAAACTTAAAATTATTAGCAAGAAAGAACCTTGAGATAGAAAAAGCCCAAAGATAATGTTACAACTTATCATAATAAGGAACGAGTATCAAGTTGTTGAATCAATGCAACGTAATGTTATTTATTAATTGGAGTCTCATTAGTTTTGGATCAAGGGATTTATCATTTAAATCATGGTGTGATCTAGTCATAAGCTTTAAAGATTATGTTGAGTGAATTGTTAAGAACACTTATGCATACCATTACATTTAATAAATATAAAATATATTATAATACATANATAATAAATATACATGCATTGCAATGCCACATATGGACAAGGATGATTCTTGTGTTACAATCTCTCTTAGGGACAAGAGCAACATCATACATAAAATGCAATAAAAATGGCTCCTAGTCATAACCTTAATGAGCCAACATCATGTTGTATAGTTGTGACCTCCTTGGATAAGGAATGAATTATTGTAGCTCAATAAAATAAAAATTAAATAAATATTTTTATTATTTTTATGTTTAAGGTATTAATAGGAAACAAGAAAAAACCATGAGCTTTATTCACTATGCAAGTATTGAACTTCACATCAACCAAATGGTTTTGGTCTATGTAAGCAAGGTAGCACTTTAATAGAGTCTACTTGCAATTGTAAAAGTGATGACTTAAAACACAAATAAGACAAGGAAAGAAATTAACTTATCTAAGGGAGGAAGAGCTATTCACATAAACTAGATACCAAAAGTCCAAATGAAATCAAAATTAAGCCTAATGTATGTGAGAGCTCATGCCCAGTATTTTAAATTATTGTAATGAAAAATAGGAGGTTCATAAACACCTAATTGTTAATATAGATTTGTTAATGTAACCCTAGATAATTGGAATGTACTTTTGGCACTTTGGCCCAAATTTAGGTAAGAAATGTGTGTCTTGATGGGGTTGTGTTGATGTCCCTATGTTAATGTCCCTACACTAGTTCTGGATAGTCAGTGCACATCTCCTAAAGTTACACTTTGCATGAAGTATCTCGAGTAAAAGCTTGAAGTTGAGGAAGCATGTTGGAGGGACCATAGGACATTTGAATGAAGTCAAAATCATCCTAAGAACCCTGGAATTAGGCACAAAATCTCAGAGTGTAACATAGAAGGTAAGAATGCATCTTGAGAGACCAAGAACCTTAACTGAACATGCTAGATAATAAATAAAGGATATATGAAGCACTTCCCAAATCTAGGACTTACAATTAACATATAACTTACCAATTGATGCCTCATCATTCTTTATAAGAGGATTCGTAAGCAGCCAAATTATTTAGGCTTATGTTACTCAAAACTACCAAGAATTATGATGAGCAATCATCATTATGAAGAGAGAGCTATGATCTTACATCTTCATGATTTTGATATTGTTATTAGTTACATGAAATGAATCTATCTGTAAAAGATATTACGGTACCATTATTCTACTATAAATACAATAAAATGTAAACATAACCAAATTATAATAACTTCTTTCAATATTTATGATTTATTTAATTTCATCTAGTATAGGTGCACTAAGCCTATTGATGAGTGTTGTAGGATTTCATTTAGATTTGTGGTGGAAGTATGAAATGGTTTGATATTGGTATCTTTGTATGATATATTATGTATATTATTTAATTTAATTTAGTTCTCTTAGCTAGGGTAGAAATATTATTAACATGTGTTTTTTTATGTTTCTATATTATGGGTTATGTTATAATGTGAAAGGTAAGAGAAACTAAGTAAGTTATGTAAATTATAAGCATGACTAGTGAAATGATTCTCATAGTGAAGCTTTCGTTATAGAAAATGACTTGATTTTCTTTACATGATTTTAAAAAACCATTTGTTTAACTTCCATGGCCCCTATAGTTCAAATACCTTGACATTTGATGAGCAATGAATACCTCTACGCTTAAACATACGAATCACTAAGTGATCATGTGCGATCTGGTTGAATTCTATTGATCCTTTGTCTTCCAGTACACTAACCTCTAGGAAGTAAACTTGCCCTAACAATCATTTGTTGTCTTTCCAATTACACTTGTGATATGCAAAGTTATGGTTAAGTGTAATTGAGGCATATCATATTTATTATTTTTATGTTTTATGTTTTGGATGCTTAAAATAAGGGATGAAAGAAATGAAGTAATTTAATTGCTAATTTAATCTAAGTAACCAAAGTTTAACTAATCCTAACATAAGCATCTAGTTCCACTTTCCATACATGTCTTGAACACATATAATGCTACTGGGTTACCAAATGTTAAGCGTTACTAGGATTACCAAGCATCGTGTGCATGCTTGAAGTGGTCATACTTATGTGCTTAACTATTTTCTATTTAATCTAGCTTAATTTAGCTTAATTACTTAAAGCATTAAAGGAAATTGCATAAAACATTGAATGTATGAAGAAAATGTTTAATCTAGCCAAAGTGCTACAAGGTTTATTAGAAAGCTCATATTTATTACTACACACACTACCATGCTTAGGTATAATAATGCTCAAATAAAGATCCATATACTCAATGACTCCTGGTGCATGTACTTGAGAAAATATTCTAACTCCGGGGAAGAAAAACCTTCAAGAGCTCTACTACAATATGACCAAGACTCTGAAACCCTACATCTAAGTCTTATATTTATAGGCTAGCACACATCCTATAATATTAGATATCTGACATCACTTCTTGGTCCTCAATATTGGGTATCTGATAGTAAGGCTTTGATATTGGATATTTGATATTAGAGCCAAACAAAATACACTTCATCATACCTTCACAATTGAATGAAAACTCATTCGTGAGTGAAAAAAAAAGAGTAACAAGTCCCTTATAAAATATTAAGAAGGTATGGGATTATTGACTAACATGCAAATTGACTGAGAAGAAAAAGATAGATTCTAAGTATTCAAGTGTATGGATTTACAATCTTTTCCAAAATTGGGTGTTCACGATAATAGAATTGAACATGCTAACCAAAAATAACATCCAACTCCTCTAGTAGCTGAAGAATGAGGGAGAAGATTCAACAATCATGAAGGGGCCTTGTCACAGGGTGCTACTACTTATTTCTTGCTGAAGACAATCCCACTTCCAGTTCATACTTTCCTCTACAATCACAACAAAATCATAGATTAGTATGCAATGGATAACTTATAGCTTTTAGGTACCTTGTCTCATCAACAGTTATACTTGGCTATGTTATGATTATGGTGGATTGATTCTTTTAATAGTATTTGATTTCTACAACTATCAAAGTTTATTGAAAGGGTTTAACTTCATTGATTGATGATGTTAGTATTATTCATTAGTTAAACATTTGTGGGAGTTAAAAAAATTTGATAAAAAATGGCCACAAGAAAAAACCTGAGTGGACCCCATAATATAGAGTGGTTCATCATTAAATTCTAAAAAGCCCAAATGTAATGAAATGCTTGAAGAGGGTTAAAGAATTCACAACAACAAAAAAGAGGATTTCACTAAAAAACATTATGAAGATGCACGTAATTGGATGTCATAGATGGGGCATGCAAAAGGATTTGATTGTGAGAATGCCTAGGGATAAAGAAATTAACTATTCTAATCAAAAGGTATGCAAGTGGATCCTCCAAAAAGTAGTCACATTCCCTTTGTTGCCTTTGCATATCTTCAAACCAAGGAGTTCATGGGTCCAATGGGTGATTAATGGTTACAAAACGTTAAGTATGAAAACCAAAAAGAAACTACCTAAGAATTTTAACATAACAAACTAAGACATCAAATAAGGACATGAATACCAGTAGTGAGGTGAGGCATGGAAAGCATAGATGGTTGAGAGAAAGAAAGTGGAATGGAGTTCCCGATTAAGATTACATGAAGTTCCTCATGAATGTTTTGGTTAAATGACTTGATAAAATTCATCCTAGTCTAGACCCATGTCAACCATGTTTAGTGACTTCACATTGCCACTCTAAGATTGATCCATTTCCTTGAGACATAAGGGTGCTCCCATAGATCAATCAACGTTTCTTATGGAGAAGAAAAAAGAAGAAGTGAGAAAGGCCTTAGTTAGAGGGGAGCTCCAGGCATCGGTAACATGTATTTGAAGTTCCATAACTAGTGCTTGTAGCTTGTTATTCTATGTAAGGGGTATGTTTTGAATTCCCATCCTTTTTTATATATAGATATTTTAGATGGAAAGCACACCATATAAAGACTTATTCAACTTCCTGTTATTGGTCAACACATAATAGTAAGAAATCCATGAAAACTCTCATGCACCCAAGTAAGTAGAAGGGTACAAAGAGTATTNTTGATAATCAAATAACCAGATAGCACATAATGACATTAGCCAAACCACACTGTATCCTATTGGTAATAAGGCACATTATTATTAGAACACAATAAGAAAATCAGATCAAAATAAAGAAAAATATACAAGAAATTAGAAAATATTCAATAAAAATAAAACATATTAACAATGTTGTAAAATAAAAAATGGTGTAAAATAGTAAAAAGTAGAAAAGCAAAAAGGTTTATATGATTAGAAAAAACAAAAATGTGTAAAACAAAAAATAGAAAAAATTGAGGAGTCATTAATATGATCAGAATGGATGGCCATCTCCCTCACAACTAAGTTGGAAGGAGGAGATCCAAAAACTCAAGCGTGGTTATCCACCCAAGGAGGTGTTGTGACCACTAGCTTCTTTATACTCATGAAAAGGTTTAATTTGTTACATGTTGATCATTTGTTTCTTATCTAGGCTCTTGGGTTTGTAGATCAACATGGCCCCAAAAGAAAAGTTTTCAAAAATAGTATAAGGGCCTTTCCATAGTGTTTGAAACTTGGTTTATTGTGGCACATGTGTGGGGTTCTAGTAGAGGACCTTATGTCCTGATTGAAATTTGACTTTCCTAACTCTAAGGTCATGGCATTTTTTTGTTAAATGCCTTGTGTAACTCGTTAGATGATATGGCCACCAATCAATTTTTATCTAGCAGGTTGAGATTCATTATTCTTTCTTTTTATGCTATACTTAGGTCAAGGTTAAGGTCATAGGTTATTGAAAGTATACAAAGCTTGGATTGAGTAAGAAGAGTTAGCATTTTTCATACACCAATTCATAAGGAGAGTTGTCTATAGGAAGCTTCCAGGTGGAGCCATAGGCCCAAAGGGCATCATTGAGTTTTATGCTCTAATGTCTCTTATATTTGCTAACGGATCTCATTAAGATCTTAGTGATTTCCCTATTTGTAACCTTAGCATGACCATTGGCTTGGTGATGATAAGGTGTTGTTAATTTATGCACAATCCCTAAGGGTTGCATGAGCTTTCAAAAGATAGTGCCTATAAAGTGGGTTCCATTATTAGAAATTAATGCATGTGGTACACTAAACCTATTTACAAAATTTTGTTGTATAAATCGAATAGAAGTAGTAGATATACCATTAGTGATGGCTGCTACTTCTAATCATTTCATACAATAGTCAACCATGACTATGATGTGTGTATTTCTATTTGATATGGACATGATAGGATCCATGAAGTTAATGCCCTAGATGTCAAAGGGTTCTAGTGGTTGGATCCATTACTGAGGATCCTCCATACAAGTAGTCATTTTACCATCATGTTGGCAATGTTCACAAGAGCTGATAAATTAGTGAGCATCCATGAAAAGTGTTGGCTAGTAATAACCTACCATGAGGATCTTAATGGTCATGCGTCTCCCTACATAGTGGTCCCCCAAGGACCCAAATGAGCATCTTGAAGAACACATAGTTGTTCAGCATTAGGGATACACCAATGAACTAGGCCATTAGCACACACGTAGAGGTGCTTGTTCATCTCTATGACATGCTTCATCTTATGAAGAAATTATTCTTTCTTTCTACTATCTAGCTCTTGTGACATCTCTTTAGTAGTAAGATGTGGGTGTTCCTTCTCTTTGCTGTTCCATCTCAATCATGACAAGTGATCAGCAATTAGATTCTTAGTTTCCTTTTAACCTATGATCATAAGATCAAATTCCTGCAAGATCACCAACCATTGTCTGATACATGAGCTCACCATTGGCTTATTCATTAGGAAGTCAATTTCACTATGCTTTGTGTGCATGAACACCTTGTATCTAAGCACATAGTGCTTGAATTCCTCCAAGGCAAACACCATAGCCTTCAATTCTTTTTCTGTGGTGGTGTTGTTTAGCTATGCACCCTTAATGCTTTGTCTTGGACAATGGATATAATAAGGATGTTTTTGATCATCCAATTGCATAAGCACAACCTCCAAGGCATAATTTGATGCATTCATCATGATGTAAAATGGTCTAGACTAGTTTGCTGCTCATAGAATTGGAGTTTCTATGAGTTTCTCCTTTAGTTGTTGGAATGCATTTTCATATTTCTTGGTCTAAATAGTTTTGCGATCTTAGAAAAAAATTTTATGAATCTTCAATAGTGACTAGTGTGTCCAAAGAATGATTGGACATCTTTTACAGTTTTTAGTTGATGGGTAATTACTTAAATGACCCTAATCTTTTCAAGGTCTACCTCAATCTTTGCCTGAGAAATTTTGTGCCCTAGTACAATGCCCTCCTAGACCATTAAACGACTCTTTTGCTAATTGATTTGAAGGTTTGTTTGCACACACCTTTTAAGCACTTGTTGAAGGTTGTCCAAGGCTTGCTCAAATGTGTTGCCATAGGTGGAGAAGTCATCCATGAAGACTTCCAACCTACAACCAAGCTATTACTAAAAAATGCTCAAGGCCAAGCATTGGGATTTTGTAGGAGCACTGCATAGACCAAAAGGCATCTTCTGATATGAAATAATTTCCTAGGGGCTCGTAAATGTTTTTTTGGATTGATCCTCTAGCACAACATGGATTTGGTTATAGCCACTATAACCATCTAGGAAGCTATAATAGTAATGTCTAGAAATAGTATCCAACACTTGATCAACAAATGGTACTAGAAAGTGATCTTTAAACATTTTCATATTCAATAGCCTAAACTTGATGTAGACCTACCACTTGCCATCTTTCTTTGACACAATTACAAGTGGGCTAACCCACTTACTATCCACAATAGAATAGATAAACCTTGCTTTGAGGAGTTATTTGATTTCCTCTTTGATGATCTACTTCAATTTGGGGTTTAACTACTATTGCAGCTACCTCTTTGGCTTCATGGTCGGATAAGTGTAGATACAATGTTGGCATATCCTAGGATCAATCTTTGTAGCAAAGGCTATTAGCCATTTGTTGAAAATCTTCAATAGCATCTATTTCTGTTCAAGAGCAAGATTACCATTGATGAATATTGACTTGCCATTTTTCAAAAATGCATACTTCATGTTGGTAGGTAGAGTTTTCAACTCTAAGGAATCTTATTTAAAATTTTTAGAAATTTTCAACTCTTCCCAATTGGTATCATCAATTTTTGACAATAGAGAGTTGGTGATGAACTTGCTCTAGTTCATCCATGCCTTCCACGTAGGCACATGTTAGGCTCTCAGTAGGTTACATGCAAAGTGTTGAGCTGCTCTTAGGGTTAGCTATCAACCACTGGGTGTCATCCTACTTTGTGGCTATTGTGTATAGGTACCTTTGAATTTTAGATATATCAATGCACTAATTTCATGCTTTGATAGATACACTATTAACGACCCATAGTTTTTGCACATAGTTGCACCCTATAGCACTATACGTGATGCATGGAACCTTTTTCCTCTTGATCTTTCTGAATGTATTTTCTTTAGAGATTTTGAGGGAAAGATGTTGGTTATTCAATCATGCATGAATAGTGCTCAAACCAGTCCTTCCCATGATGATTAGAAAGTCCTCCTTATAATTTTTCACTCAAATTACCAGGAAATCAATGGGGTGGGACCACCCACAAATAATGGTCACAATGTCCTTTAGCAATCCCAAGGGAATAGTGAGGGATTGATTAGCCAACTTGAGATAGATGTTGCTCTTCTTGACTAGAGTTAGGTTTTAGGCTTTATATATCTCATGGAAAATCAGATTAACACCAAGACTTAAATCTAGAAGAGCCTTGCAAGGTTCATTTCCTACAATTTGAAGGTAAATAAGGGAACTTCTAGGATTACATAATTTCTTGGGAAGGTGGCCAACCTTTATCCAAATAGTTACCACATGAGTTAACATGATGGTATGAACTTTGGGAGGTGTTTGGTTTGAAGGGGACTCAAATGGATTAGATGTAGAGGGAGATGGAGAAGCATGGTTCCCAGCTACAAGTGTATGTAAGGGTTTAGATGGGTTGTTTGTTTAGAAGAAAGGTCTTTTTTGTAATCTAGTTTACAAACCACTTGGTTGAGGAGCCGACTATCAATTAATAGCCCTAATTGCATTACATTATTGTGAATGAGGTGAAATTTCTTCTTGCATTGATGGTGCATGCGGTAATTGGGTTGAGGATGGAGGGGCATATGCAGAAGGATGAGGAGGATAATATAGATGTGAGGACTTCCCCCAAGAAGATGGAGAATTAGTTTAGTAATACCTAGGAGGGTAGTATTAATGTTGAAAGGTGCATGACTAGAGAAGTCATGCAGATAAATGGATTGCTAAACATAGTATTTATATGGCTCTAGTTGCTGGTAAGGGTACAACTGCCTTGGTGGTGGCATGGCCCACGATTGTGGGTGCTACCACTACTTATACTACTCATATGATTGTGGTAGAGCGCCACTTGGATAATAAGCTTATTGTTGCTGGTGGAACTACCTTGGATTGCCTTAAGGATAAGGAAATCTTCTAGGTGCTTTCCTTCTTGCTAGTCTAGGATTTAGCATGTACACCCTAGACTCCTGCAAGTGTGACATGATAGGAAAATATCCTTTAGGATGTTCATATTGGTAGATGTCACATCCATCATCATCATCTAATTCTATCTTTTCAAATTCTTCTATTGCAGCAACTTTTCCCTTATTCCTTTGGGAGGCACATTTAGCTTCTCTTAGCCTCCTATGATCATGATTACTACTTTACTCTCTTGATTTTTTTATAGTTCTTAGAGTAGTTTGGAATTTTTCATCTAAAGAGTTCCATGATTTCTCTACCTTGGCTAATATATTGAAAATGGATTTTTGGATTAGCAAGGACAGGCTGTTGAGAGTGTACAAAGCTTGGATTGAATTAGGAGTGTTGGAAGTTTTTCATACACTAACTCATAAAGAGAGTACCCAACAGGAAGTTTCCATGTTGAGTGGTAAGCCCAAAGGGTATCATTGAGTTTTTCACTATAATCTCTTATATATTTGTTAATATTTCTTGTTAGAATCTTTTTGATCTCCTTGTTAGTCACCTTTGCTTGACCATTGGCTTTGGGATGATAGGGTGTTGTTAATTTATGTTCAACCCCCAAGTGTTGCATGAGTTTTTCAAATGTAGGACCTATAAAATGGGTTCTGTTGTCAAAAATTAGTGCATGTTGCATCCCAAACCTATTCACAACATTTTGGTATACAAATCAAGCAACAATGAATAATGTACAGTTGATGAAGACTACTACTTCTACCCATTTGGTACAGTAGTTAATAACAATGATTATATATGCCTTTCCATTAGATAGGGGTGTGATGGAATCCATGAAATTCATTCCCATATGTCAAAGGGTTCTAGTAGTTGAATCCATTGTTAAGGATCTTCCATACATGTGGTCATCCCATCATCTTATTGATAGTGTCCATAGCATTGGTCAAATTGGTGGAGATCCCTGAAGATTGTGGGCCAATAGTATCTTGCCATCAGGATTTTTATGATCATGCATCTCCTAGCATAGTGGCCTCTAGAAGGGCCTTCTTGAGCATCCTAGAGAATGCGTAATTAATCTACATCAAGTACATACCTTGTAAAGGTTTTTATTGATTTCCATGAAGTGCTTAGTTTGATGAAGAAATTGTTATTTCTTCCTATGATCCAGATCTTGTGGCATCTCTTGAGTGAGATGATAAGTGAGGATATCATCATACCATTTTGGTTCTATGGAAATTTGTTCATTTATTACACTATAAAAGAGGAGTTTATTAGGAAACAGATTAGATAGTGGGCTTTTCTCATCATTATTTTCGCATAGCAATTAAGGCAAGTGGTTAGTGACCACATTGTCAATCTTCTTTTGATCTACCATTGTGAGATTGAATTCCTACAAGATCGCTAGCCACCATATGACATGGAGGTTCATCATTGGCTTGTTCATGAGGAAGTGAATGACATTGTGCTCCATGTGCACAAATATTTTATATCTAAGCACATAGTGCTTGAACTTCTCTAGAGAAAATACCACTACCATCAATCCTTTTTCTATGGTGGTGTAGTTCAGTTGTGCATCTATAATGCTTTGACTTACATAGTGGATGTAATATGGATGTTTCTTATTGTCCAATTGCATAAGCATGGCTTCCAAGGCATAGTTAAATGCATCTGTCATGATATGGAATGGTCTAGATTAATCAAATAGTCATAGAATTAGAGTCTCTATGAGCATCTACTTTAGGATTTGAAATGCATTTTCACATTCCTTTGTCTAGATGATGGTAACATATTTTTTTATTAGCTTGACCAATAGTTTTGTGATCTTAGAGAAATTCTCTATAAATCATCGGTAATAGCTAGTGTATCCAAGGAATGACTAAACATCTTTTACAGTTTCTAGTTGATGAGTGATTCCTTAGATGATCCTTATCCTTTTGGGATCTACCTTGATCCCTTCTTGTGATATTCTATGTTTTAATACAATTATTTTATGGACCATCATATAGCTCTTTTGCCAGTTGAGCTACAGATTTGTTTTCACACATCTTTTGAATACTTGCTTAAGGCAATCCAAGGCTTGCTTAAATGTAGCACCATAAGTGGAAAAGTCATC
This sequence comes from Gnetum montanum, assembly GCA_015680685.1. NCBI lineage: Eukaryota > Viridiplantae > Streptophyta > Gnetopsida > Gnetales > Gnetaceae > Gnetum > Gnetum montanum. The sequence continues at coordinate 800,186 of MNCI01035130.1, forward strand.
CATAAAGACCTTCACTCTGCTACCAATTTTCTGTCGAAAGATACTTAAGATTAGTCATTAAAAAGTGGTAGGAGCATTGCACAAACCAAAAGCATCTCATGACATGCAAAGGTCCTTATTTTGGCCTAATCTTTTGGTGCAATCTAGATTTGATTATAGCCACTATAACCATCTAGAAAACTGTAATAGCAATGCCTAGATATGGTGTCCAACACTTGATCAATGAATCGCAACAAAAAATAATCTTTAAATGTTGCCATGTTTAAGAGCCTGAAGTCAATACAAACCCATCATTTGCCACCTCTCTTTGACACTATCATGAGTGGGCTAACCCACTCGGTATTTGTAATGGGGTAGATGAACCCTACCTTGAGGAGTTGTTCTATCTTCTCTTTGACGATTTTCTTCAATTTTGGATTCAACTACCATTATCGTTGCCTCCTTGGCTTCATGGATGGATTTTTGTAAATGTGGTGCTGGAACATCTATGGAATAATTCCAATGAGTTTAGGATATGACCAAGTAAAGGTTGTTGGCCATCCATTGATCACTTTCAACAATTTTTCTTTCTACTTAGGAGCAAGTTTGGCATTAAGTATGACCAGCTTGCCAATTTTCAAGAATACATATCTAGGCTAGTAGGTAGAGTTTTTAACTTTAGGGGCTCTTGTTTGAAATTCTTAGGGATCTCCAACTCTCGGCAATTGGTATCATCATTTTCATTATTAGAGAGTTGGTGATGAACTTGCTCTAGTTCATCCATGCCTGTGACATAAGAACATGTCAAGCTCTTAGTAGGTTCCATGCACATTGTGTTATTGTCAGAATTAGTGGTCAACCACTAGGTTCCCTCTTATTTTATGGTTACTAGGTATAGACACCTTTGAATATCTACTTCATGTGCACACTGCCTACATGCAGAAATAGATTCTCATTTCACTAACTAGAGTTTCTACACACAATTACACACTATATAGTTATACACAATGCATGGAATTCATCTCTTCTCGATCTCTCCAAGTGCATTTTCCTTAGATATCTTTAGGAAAAGATCTCTAATGTATATTCTTACATCAACAGTGCTTAGCCATGCCCTTATCACAATGATTGATAAGTTTCCCTTATAGTTCTCAACCCTAATTACTAGAAAATTAGTAGGATAATACCACACATAGATAATGGTCGCAATGTCTTCTACCAACCCTAATGAAATAGTAATGGAATAGTCTACTAGTTTTAATCTAATATTACTCTTCTTGAGATGCGAAAAGTTCCAGACAATATACATCTCATGAGAAATCATGTTCACACCAGAGACTAAATCAAGAAAAGCTTTACATGGTTCATTCCCAGTAATCTGTAAATGGATAAGAAGACTCCCAAGATCAACTAATTTCTTTGGGAATGTGGTATCCCTTTGGGAATGTGGAGAATGAGCTCTGTAGTATTTGGGAGGATAGTAGTAATGTTGAAAAGGAGAAACATTATTGTAGGAGTCACGTAAAGATAGTGGTTGTTGAACATAATACCCATATGGATTTAGTTGCCTATAAGGATATTATTTCCTTGGTGGTGGCATCCCCCATGACTATGGTTTGTGCCACTATTGATATTGCTCGTATAGTTGCGATGGAGTTCCACTTGGATAATATTGTTGTCACTAATGGAACTGTCTAGGATTACCTTAAGAAAAATATAATCTTCTAGGTGTTTATCTTTTTTCTAGTCATGGATTCAAAGCATACAACCCAAACTCCTATAAGTATGACATGATGGGCAACATCCATTAGGATGTTAATATTAGCAAACGTCACATCCATCATCATCATCTAATTTAATTTCTACAAATTTATCTACTACAAAAATCTTACCCTTACCCCTTTGGTAGGCATGTTTAACTTCTTTCCACATTCTATGGTCATGATCACTACTCTACTCTTTTGATTCTTTGGTGATTTTTAGAGAAGTTTGAAATTTTTCATCCAATGAATTCCATATTTTATCTACCTTGGTCAAAATTTTAGACATAGATTTTTGAACTAGTAAGGTCTTTTTGTTCATCACCTCATAAAGAGGTGGTGGCTCTTCCTCACTTTTACAAAATTGGACCTCCCTCTTTCTGATGGAGGGATCCTTGTTATATTCTTTAGCACTTTTCCATTTCCTTAACTCTCCTTCTTCTTTTGCTGCCTACTCAATTAAACTTTGAATTTGATAGGCTTAGATTTATGATAGTCTCCCTTGGGCATAGACCCCAAGAGTTCTTCTTATTTCTGATCTAAGTCCATCTATGATATGGCAAAGTTGTTTCTGCTAAGAGTAACCATGGCCAAGGCATCAATGTATGAGAGAATAGTATCTACCCATGGTAGCATCTAAGGGTTCATGATTTCATTACTTCCATCTATGGATCTTCCTTCTTAGATTAGACACTTTGGAGTATGTTTGATACTTATCATTAAATAACTCTAGCATTGTACTCCACTTGTGGATGGATTTCAACTCTAAGAACCAATATTAGCTTTTTGCTTCCTTGATGAGTGTCCTAGGAAATAGCTTTAATTTCTACCAATCATTTTCAATATTTCGTAAGGCACAAGCATTGTCAAAATCTTAAAATTGTGTTTGTGGATCAAAGTTATATGCCCCCTAAAATCTAGGAATATTTTTCATATCAAGCAGTCTAATCCAACTATCTCTCACATGCCTGGTTGGAATTTTTATGGCCTCTACAATATTTAGCATACTTTGTGTTTTCAAAAAAGGTCCATCATGAGAGAGATATTATTTTCAAAACCCCTAGTTTAAAGCCTAGTTAATCAATAGTTAAGTTAAATTAGTCACTTAGTTATCTCTCTCTCTCCTCCCTTATTAGCAATAGGACATAAAAACATAAAAGCTATAAAAATCATATGCCTCAAACTTACTTAACCATACAATCATGACATACAAGTAAGTTTGGGAAGACAACGATCAACCAACCCATCCTTGTTCCAAAAAGGCTCATAGGCACTTAGTCCTTGGAATTCAGCCAGATCATGCATGAAATGCTTGTATTTATATGGTTGAGTGTAGGGGTACCTCACCACTCATCATTGGCACCATTTCCGGGGACTTAGCTATTTGTGTGCTAACTAGAACATAGGAAATCATTCACATCGTTGGAATGAATCCTTAGGGTTGATTGAGGAAATAATAAACAAGAGTACATTGCACACTGAATAGAAAAATATGTCTCCTTCTTCGTATGAAAGCGCCTCACCGTCTAGGTCTGAAACCGGAAACAATTGGCGGCATAATACACATGATGTTGATCTGCCAGTCCCTCAACAAGTTCGAGTGGTATATATTCATCCTGATGAGTATATACCAGACTTCACCTTTATCCTCCATCAAGATGAACAACTGTGTTGGCGAGACCTAGAAGGTAACATAGTGTTACCTCTTGATCGTTCAGTCCCGAGCATGCTTCTTCGTGCTCTCACACAAATTGGCATGTTGCACTTACACACAGAATATGTTGCGCAAGATCATGATTCAAGAAAATACCATCCCACAGAGGCACAACGTCAAAGGAACTTACAATAGGAGATACATCATAAGTCTTTGAAGGTAAGTGATCCTAGGATGCCCCACATGTCTTAAGCGAAAATAAGGGTGGTGAACCTACCTCAGGTAGTTAGCCACACAACAATGTTCCTCACCTTGACTTTGGCCAAGGGGTTGTGTATCAAGACCTTCATTCCACTATTCATAACCCAGGTTCTAATACCCACAGGCACAAAGGATCCAAAAAAGGGACATGAACTCATGATAAAGGTGGACATTTTGATCATAATCATGATCAGTGCCAAGACTACAGAAGAGAAGGTAGTAGACACCATCATGGTGATGGTTCTCCTTCTTCTTCACCTTCATCATCTCATTCACCCTTTCCTTCAATATCCGGATGTGGTCATAAAGAAAAAGACCATGGGGACAAAGTGGAAGTCATAGACAAAACAGTCAGGAAAGGGGACGAGGGCACTCTAGAGAGTCACGACATGGAAGAAGGGAGAGTAGGGAACAACATAGGCATCATAGACACCATGGACAAGATGATTAATATGAACACCTACTCACTACTCGAAGTATGTTGAACATAACTAAGGCTATTAGAATTCCAATAAGACACCAAAAAGATAGTAGGATCAAGAGATTAGATATGAAAAATATCTTACGATTTGAAGGGGGATACAATGCTAATCCTTAGAATCATTTACAAGCATTTCATGATGCATGTGCCTCACAAAACATAGAGAACGAATGAAAAAAACTTAAGTTGTTCTCATAGACACTAGTTAAAGAAGTGGAAAGCTGGTACTGGTCCTTAGAACTGGAATCTATTTGTAGATGGAGTACTATGTTAGAATTATTCAATGATAGGTACCAAACGTACTCCTGAGTGTCTAACTTGCAAAAGAAAATCCAAGGCTGGAAACAAGGAGGACATGAACCCTTGGATGCTACCATGGGTTGATACTATGAATTGTTACATTGTTGTCCTGGCCATGGTTATTCACAAAGGGATGAACTGCACCATCTCGTGGATGGGTTAAGGCATGAAATGAGAAGAACCCTTAGGACTTATGCCCAAGGAAGACTATTTGATCTTATGTCCCATCAAATTCAAAGACTATTAGAGCAAGTTGCTAAGGAAGAAGGTAAGCTATGGAAGAGAGAAAGTGAAGAAGAGTATAATCGAGATCCTTCCCTTCAGAAGAGGGGAGTAAGATTTTGCAAGGATGAAGAACAGTCACCACTCGAAGAGATGGAGAATATGAAAAATTTGCCTATCCAAAAGGTGACATCAGAAGTTTTGACAAAGGTAGATCAAATGTGGGATTCCCTAGACAATAGATTTCAAATTGTTCTTAAAATAGTAGAGGAGTCTAGAGAGCAAGGTAGTGATCGTGAAAAAAGAAAAAAAAGAGAAGCTAAACATGCACGTACAAAGGGTAAGGGAAAAGTTGCCATCATTGAAGAGGTTGTGGATTTGGAAACAGAAAATGATAGTGGATGTGAGATATGTCAATATGACCATCCTAAGGGATGTTGCCCCGTAATCTCACATCTGCAGGAGTCTCAGGTGTATGCACTCAACCCATGATTAAACAAAAGGCAAACACCCTGAAGGTTACCTTATCCTCAAGGTAACCCAAGGTAGTTCCACCAACCCTTAACATATTATCCCAGTGGAACTCCACCAAAATCGATTGAGCAATATCAATAGTGGCAGCACCCACAATCATGGGCAATGCCACCACCAAGGCAATAGTATCCTTATAGGCAACCTGACCCATATGGATATTACGTGTAATAGCCAATCTCCCCACATGACTCTACTAGTCACGTCACTCCTCAACCTCACTACCAAGCCCATGAGTATTATGAGATTCCCTCTTCTAGAGGCAATATTCCACAAGCATATCATCATTCTCATCTGGCCGCATCTCTTCCACCAATAGCTCCACTACCACCTGCTCCCGCGATGTAAGGTGAAATCCCTACCCAACCGTAGCAACATAATGTCACAAGGGCTGTTAACTCTCAACCTACTATTGGTTCCAACAAACACAGGATGAAAAGACCTTTCTTTAGATCCAACAATCCAACTAAGCCCTTACAACCACAAGCAGCTAATTCCTTAGATGTCCCAATATCAATCAAAACTTTAGAGCCCCCTTCAACCCAATCACCGCACTCAATGCATATGGTCATGCTAAAACATGCCATCACCAATTGGATCAAAGCTGGCCACCTTCCCAAGAAATTATCTAATCCTAGGAGTCCTCTAATATACTTACAAATCACTGAAATGTGTCATGCAAGGCTCTTTTGGATTTAGGTTTTAGTGTCAACTTGATTTCTCAAGAAATGTATAAGGCCTGGAACCTACCTCCATTGAAAAAGAGAAACATCCATCTTGAGTTGGCCGACCAGTCCATCACTGTCCCATTGGGACTGATGGAAGACATTGTTACCACTGTTTGTGGGTGGTTGTACCCAACTGACTTCCTAGTAATTCAGGTAAACAATGGTAAGGGGGACTTCCCAATCATAATGGGAAGAGCATGGCTAAGAACCATCAATGCACACCTAGGAATCCATGATATTTCCTTAGAAATATCAAAGGAAAATACATTCAGAAAGATCGAGAAGAAGAAAGTTCCATGCATCACATACAATTACATAGGGTGTAATTATGTGTAGAGGTCATGGTTTGTGCAAAGTTTAACATTGCCTACATGAAATCAGTGTGCACAAGTGATCAACATACAAAGATGCCTATATGTAGCAGTGACACAACAGGAAGGCATCCAGTGGCTAAAAGTTAATCAAGAAGTAGTTCACTCATATGCATGGAACCAACTAAGGGTTTGACTTGCACTTATATCAATAGCATAGATGCATTAGAGCAAGTCCACCTCCAACTTCCAAGTCTTAACCTTGAAAATGTCAATTGGGGGAAGTTGGAAATCTCTGAAAAATTTAATCAGGAGCCCCTTGAGCTAAAACTATTGCCCACCAGTATGAAATACATGTTCTTTAAAAATGAAAAATTAGTAATTATCAATGCTAAGCTTGCTCCTCTATAGAAAGAAGAACTGCTCAAGGTAATCAATAGATGGTCAAAAGCCTTTGCTTGGTCATATCCCAAATTAACTGGAATAGATCCTAGGATATGCCAACATAGGATTTACACCAACCCCTCCATGAAGCCTTGAAGAGAACCACAGAGGCATTTGAATCCAAAGCTGAAGCAAGTAGTCAAGGAAGAAATCGAACAACTTCTCAAGGCTGGCTTCATATACCCCATTGCTGATAGAGAATGGGTTAGCCCCTTAGTTATTGTGCCTAAAAAAGGAGGCAAATGGAAGGTGTGCATAGATTTGAGGCTACTGAATATGGCAACATTCAAAGATCACTTTTTGTTGCCATTTGTTGACCAAGTCTTAGACACCATCACAGGGCATCGCTATTATAGTTTTCAGGATGGATATAGCAGATATAACCAAATACAAATAGCCTCAGAAGACCAAGCCAAGACTACGTTCACTTGTCCTTGGGGAACGTTCACATACAAACAGATGTCGTTTGTCTTGTGCAACGCCCCTGCAACATTTCAATGACTAGTTCTAAGCATCTTCCAATAGTAGATAGGAAATGGTGTAGAAGTCTTTATGGATGATTTCTCCACCCATGGAGCAAACTTTGATCAAGCCTTGGACTGGTTAGAGAAAGTGTTAAAAAGATGTGTAGAAACCAATTTGAGGCTCAACTAGCAGAAAAGCCATTTGATGGTCCAAGAGGATGTAGTACTAGGGCACAAAATCTCACACACAAGGATAGAGGTAGACCTCGAGAAAATCAAAGTTATCCAATGAATTATTTGTCAACTGGAAACTATCAAAGATATTCGATCATTCCTTGGACATACTAGCAACCTCTGTACACTATCCATGGCATGTGACCTCAAACTTGACCTTGATCTAGCACAGAAACAATGGTTAGTAACCCTTAACTTGCTAGATGAAAATTGACTAGATGCCTAGTCATCTAACAAATTACAGAAGGAATTCAATAAGCAATGTCATGACCTAAGCATTAGGAAAGTTAAATATCAACTGGGAGATAAGGTTTTCTATTGGAATCCCACACATGTGCCACAACATACTAAATTTCAAACATTGTGGGAAGGACCTTATATTATTTATGCAGCTTTTTCTTCAGGGGCCATGACAATATACAAACCTGAGAGCCTGGACAAGAAACTGTTGGTCAATGTGCAATAAACCAAACCTTTCCATGAACTTACGATAGCCAGTACACATGCTACCTCTGTTAGTGGATAACCCTACTCACTATTTTGGATCTCCTCCTTCCAACTTAGTTGTGGGGGAGATGGCCACCTATGCTAACCATTCTAGGCCCTCAATTCTTTTTGAATTTTTGTTTTACACATTTTTTGTTTTACACATTCTTTCAACTTTTCTTATTTTTGTTTTACACCATTGTTCATGTTTTTACTATTACTTTGTTTTCTTGATTTACTTTTATTCATCATCTAATAAGTGCTCATGATGGTGGATTGAATTATATCATATTGATTGCTAATGTTTGGTTTTTACCTTTGAATTATGATGTTAATATTAAGGTATGGTTCTTTTGGTAAAACAGGTAATGAGTCCACACCATCCACTCATTCATACAACTCTATGGTCTCCTTTGGCTTGGAACTGTATAGTCTCTTATTTTCTAAGTAAACTTTTAATGAATTGGTGGTTGGGTATTTTTCAAACCAAGGAAAGACTCAAAGGATGAAAAGTGTTTGACTTCAAGAGGATGCGATGCATTTGTGCTAGTCATTCTCTTCAATTCTTGGATGCTTTTTCTTGGGTTTTCCACTATTCTAACATTGTTCAAAAATTAGGAAGCCAAGTGAATAAAAATAAGTCTTTGCATGGTGTGGTTCTTAAGAAAAAAAAGGAAAAAAAAGTGAGAATTCAAAGCACACCCCTTAGACATAATAAAGAAATATGGGCTACAAGCACTAGTTATGGAACTAGAAAGACATGTTACCCATGCCTGAAGATTCCCTCTAACTAAGGCCCTTCCTCATTTCCTACTTCTCCATCTCGCTCTCCTCAGAATGGTGGTGGCTCTTTGTGAAAGCATTCTTGTTGCTTCAAGTGGATGAATTGGTCAAGTGTGTTGATGTGAGGTCACTGGATGTGGTTTGTTTGAGTCTAGATTTGGGATGAGTTCTACTTAGTTACATTAACCATAAAATACACAAGGGTATTTACACAACCTTGTTCTTGGGATTCCATTCGATTCTCTCCTCTCCATATTTCTTCCCATTTTCCACCTCATTATCGATTTTATCATTAGTCCATTCTAGGTTGATGCATTGTTTTTCTTTGGTAAATTCTTGTAGGTAAGTTTTTAACTCTTTCTTCCAAATGACATTCCTAAAGCCTACGGACTCTTTGGTTTGTGGGTTTGTTAGGGCATAAAAGGCATGAGCCTACTTTGGGGAGGATCCACTAGCATTTCTTTTTGGTGCAATTGTTAACTTCTTTTCCTTAAACATTTCCTGCAATCAATCAGTTTTTGTTTCATCCCCATCCATGACATCCATTTTATTGGTGTTGTCATTGATATTTTTTCCCATCTTTCTTGTTTCTCATATTTTTTCATCTTATAGCTATTGGAGGTTCACTCAGTTGTGGGGGCCCTGGCACAAATTTTTTAGTTTTCTCCATTTTACTATTTGCCTAACCCCTACACCTTGGGTAGTCACCTATGATAAATCTCCGAACCAGTTTTTCCCATAACCACAACTTAGCCAATACGCTTCATATCGAGGCAAGGTATCAACTGCATTATGGTTTATCTATCCTTGCTCATTTGTGACTGTGTTATGTGTGCAAATGACGATCATACAAATAATGGACTAGGCTTGGAGGAAGCACTCAGGATGGATTGAAATTAGAGCATTTATGAAAAGAGCAAATCTAGTGGTGTGGCTATGAATAAACAATGGAAGGCACAATCTTAGCATTGGCAGCAACACACTTAATTTTATTTCTCTCTCTTTCTCTACAAGCTACCAAATAAATTCTTGTATGTCATTTATGTACAAGTGTTCACCACAATGGTCATGAACACTAATGTTGTAATATGCTTATTAATCCATTCACTAGCATGTTGAGTTTGTCATCCCATTTCACCGTCAGTTGTCAATTAGTTAAGAATCCCATACCTTCCCAATATTTTGTAAGGAACTCGAGGACAAGTTTTCATTCGGTCATGGAGGTATGATGAGAACGGTTACTCTAGCAGTTTATTCTAATTAATAGAGTGGCAGTCTCTCTAAAATTAGAGTGGAAATTTTTTAATTATTAGAGTAGTTGCTCCCAAGATTATAAATACAATGCACAGGTGCACAATTTAGCGAGAAATTCTTGGAAGGAATTATTTCAAGGGAAGTCTTAGAGAAGTCTTTTAGGAGTCAAGTTAGAGTATTTTCCAAGTGCCTGCAGTAGGAGGTCTAAGTGTGGATGGATCTTTATTCAAGCATTGTGAACCTGAGCACACCTTGTGTATGGTAATAAAGACGAGCTCTTGGATTCATCCTTGCAGAACTTGAGATTTTTTTTCTTACTCATTTTATTTATTTTATTCTACATTTATTTTATGCACTTTACATTTTAGTTATTAGCATACACAGTACAATCACTTCGAGCATGCATGTAACACTTGGTAACCCAGTAACGATTAGCGTTTGGTAATCCCAGTAGTGTTGCATTGGTTCAGGATGTGTATGGAAAGTGAGAATGGATACTGGTGTTAGGATTAGTTTAAAGCCTAGTTAATCAGTAGTTAAGTTAAATTAGTCACTTAGTTATCTCTCTCTCTTCTCCCTTATTAGTAGCAGGACATAAAAACATGAAAGCTATAAAAATCATATGCCTTAAACTTACTTAAACATACAATCGTGACATACAAGTAAGTTTGGGAAGATAATGATCAACCAACCTATCCTTGTTCCACAAAGGCGCATAGACACTTAGTCCTTGGAATTCAACCAGATCGTGCATAAAATTCTTGTATTCGTATGGTTGAGCATAGGGGTACCTTGCCACTCATCACCGATGATCATCATTATTGTCCTACTATTCCCCTTCATCATGATTATTCTTTCTATGAAGTTTATTAGAACCAGAAGAGGAAGAAAAAGATGTAGATGAAGAGGGTGAAGAGGGAGAAGGACCACCACCACCATGGTGTCTTCTAACTCTTCTATGGTTATCTTGGTCATGTTCATCAATTTTCTTATCATCTTGATGCTTGTCTAAACCCTTGCCTTGACTTTCATTTTTACCTAAACCTGGATTGTTGATAGTGGACCATAGATTTAGGGTTGCACCCCCATCACCAATAATAAGGGATGAAGAATCTTCATGTTGAGAACCCCAAAAGGGAGGACTCTCATTATCATTTTGGTTAAGGAAGAACAAGGGATTGGTGAACCATTTCTCCTTCATAAACTCATGGTGCTTCCCCTAGTTTTAATCATTCCTGCATTGTGTTTCAATGGGATGGTAGTCTTGGTAGTCATAATCATGCACAATGTACTCCTCTTGAAGATCTTGGATGCCCAGCCTCCTAAGAGTTTGAAGTAGCATCCCAAGCATAGATTAGTTGGGAGGCATTACAATGTTTCCTTTCATATCTCGCAATCATAGTTGTTCATCTTGATGTAGGATGAAGGTGAAGTCATGTACATACTCATCTAGATGAGTATACATTACCTTACAATCTTAAGGAACTAGTGGTCTAGTATCATCACACTTGTGACAAGAAGACATTTTGCAATAGAAATAAAATATTAGTGTGCTTATGTGATTATATTTATTGTAAGATAAATTTTTACCTTAGGATTCATCCAACGATGTTAATGAAGTTTACTATACCTAGATAGAACACGGTTCAACAAAAAGAGTTCCTAACAACAATGCCAATGATGAGTAGTGAGTACGCCTACACTCAACCATACAAATCACTAAGCATTTATGTGCGATTCGATCAAATTCTGTGGACTCAATGTTTTCCGGTACACTAGCCTCTAGGAAGTGAACTTGTCCTAACAGTCATTCATTATCCTTCCAATCATAGTTATGATGTATAAAGGTATGGTTAATTGTAATTGAGGCATATGATATTTATTCTTTTTTGTTTTATGTTTCTAGTGCTTTAAAATAGAGGAATGAAGTGATTTATTAAATATTTTAATCTAACTAATTAATTATTCTCTAACTAATCCTAACGTAAGTATCCAATCCACTTTCTATACACATCCTGAACACATAGAACACTACTGGGCTACTAAGCATTAAGTGCTACTAGGATTACCAAGTGTTGTATGTTATGCTCGAAGAGGTTGTATTTATGTGTTTAATATATTTAGCTTAATTATGTAATTAATAAAATAAAGTCTAGTTTAGCTTGATTAATTACATAATTAATGAAAATAGTAAATGCAAAAATAAATCATTAATCTATTCCAAGTGCTACAAGGTTTGATCAAAAGGCTCATCTTTATTGCCATTCACATTGGTATGCTTAGGTACATCTGTGCTCAGATAAAGATCCTTACACTTTCTAACTCATGTTACAGGCACTTAGAGAAATATTCTAACTCTCAAATGACAAAACTGCAAGAGCTCTATTACAACAATGACTGGACTCTCCATAAACACGACTAATGAGCATGTATTTATAAACTTTATTATGGGGCTATGTCGATGGGGCCCCATAAATGTAGAAAACATTGCATCGATGAGGCAACACCACATAAATGGGGCCACATTGATGGGTACCCATCAACAAAGCCACATCAATGGGGGCCCATTGATGTGATACTTTGACACTTTATCAATAGGGAAAAAAGAATGCTTTATTGATATGGTTTAGTATATATGGACCATTCTTTGAGTGTTTGTTGGAGTTACCTTCCTTTCAAATCTATCCCTTAAAGGATATTTAGCACTACCACCATGGTTAGGCTTATCATTGGCTAGAAGGGATGCCCAATCCTCTTCTTTTGCTACTTTACTTGACACTGGTCACTAGCCTTGACTAGCTCCATAACTCCATGTTGAGATGACCTCTAATACCCAAATATAAATACCTTAGATCAAACCCCTAAAGATCACCTTGAGTGACATGTCCATTATTACAACATACCCTTTCAGGTCTTAATTTCAACTACTATTTCATGTCTTGTTATAATAATTACGATACTTGTTATGAAGAGGCATCATCTTCATTGTGTAGCAGTACCATTCAAAAATGGAGATGTGACAATTTACCCTCCTTAGGTTTTATTTATCCTTGAATGAATCCATGTTCACTATCTTTCTTTAGCTCTAATACTTCCTTCTATGCTTCTATGCTTCAAATCTTTGATTTCTCCTTTTGAAGTATGGTTGAATAACCTAATGTTCTATTTCATATTCTACAACAAAATACAAGTGAAAAGAGTATGTAGAAAATAAAGATTATCTTATCAATACTTACCTCATTTTCTAAGGTAATGATAAGAGGCAAATTAAAGATCTACCAACCACTAATCACCAATCTAAATCAATATCATAGAAAGTGTAACTAATATTTGGTTACTAAAGTGAAGGTAGGACAAATCCTTATTCCCACCTTTCATTACTCTAGATATTTACTTATCTAACTAAAATATAAATAAAATTATAAATAAAAGTAACATTAAGATACTCCTTGATCTTGATCATTCACAAAAATTAATGAAAGTAGTTGTAGTTCTAACATAAGGGGTATATATGATCAAATGGTCTTGTTCAGGATAATAAGGATGGAACTTGCTTCTTCTCAACTTCTTTAGAAATTAGCTCTAGTAACTTAATAACTTAGAAGAATTAGACATCATACCAAATATAACCTAGAGTCTCAATAAAAAATGTTGTTGATCCATCTTTATTAATCATGGTAGTGTAATTGGTAAAGTGTTGTTCTTGATGAATTTTGTTCAACAACATTATCTGTTCTTGAATTTCGGGATTTGACTTATTTATTGAAGATTTAAAGTAAGAAAAATATGTTCTGGCCAATGGAATTGCATGTTGAATTGATGGGAACATATTTAGTTGATTTTAAATTCTAAGGATTCCTTTATAGATCTATATTTTAAGAATTGATAAACATTACTTCCAACTTTTTCATTGAAGTCTCCATAGAGGATGAATGACACTAGATTGATATCGGTATGGGTTACAAATAATTAATTCTTCCAAATTTTCTTGATTTTTTTAATTTAACATGCCACTTAACAAAGTCTAACATTTGAACATGGTGATTTGATAATTAAGTTTGTGTTAACCACACATACATGTCTTTCTCACTATATTTTAAATATCAATGCCAAGGCTATATGGTTTCTTTGGAATCTTGACCATTCTTTCTTTCTTATGATTTGAAGTTCTAGGATTTCAAAAATCATATTTTCTATTGTCCATTCAACCTTTGTACTAATTCAAACTTGGCTTCTTTATAAAAGATTGCATAATCATTCATCTTGATATTGATAAAGGAATTCCCATGGCAAGACTTCTTATAGACATAATACATCATATTCAAATCTTGTAACCATGATAAGCTTTGTGGGTGTTAATACTCATGCTAGTCTAAGGTCCATGATGGATATAGCAAATGTTTATCTTTCACAAGATAGAGATCTTGCAAGCACATTGTATGTTGCAACTTTTATTCTTATTTTTGGATTCTCTCTTAAGTTATTTCTCCTTATGGATATCATACACCTTGTTAGAAAAAACTTATGATTGTTCATGATGTTGGTGCTACATGATTTGGTTATAGGCTCAATGGATATACATCTTCTTGATCATTCTAGTTCACCAACTAATTCTTCAATTGATTTTGAGTTGGTTACAACTAGTTACATTACCTAGAGTCTTAATGACCTTCCTACCCCTCTTGGAATACTAACTTTGGGATGTAACTAATGATACACTAAGGGTTAGTAATCTAAGACTATGTATCTACATATGCTAAATGTCTAATCCTATGGTCCAAGCAGTTAAATTGTTATTTCTAATAATTAAAGTTTTAGGATTGATTAGCTATATAATTAATGGCCTCTTAAGATATAGTTAAAGATATCATTTAATTTTTGGGTACTTAGATGATTAATCTAACCTCACCATTGAGTTTAGAAGGTTGAAAAATGTTAAAATGACTATTTATATGTTAGAAATGGACATCATATGCTGAAATTATGCTAAAATTGAGCTTCTAATGGTTTTTAGGCATCATGTTGGGCAACAAGTAAAAAGCTAGTTTTTGAAGCTTCGTGGTGGTTTATTTCACTTCACCGTTTCCTTTGCAATGTTGAAATTTATAGTAAATGACTCTTCATTCACCGAAAAAGGCTTTCGTAATGAAAAGTTATGGCTTATGAAATATAAAACATTAGACACAAAAAATGAGACTTCCCCAAAGATCATTCATCCAATATAACTCTCAAATAAGTGTGTTTAATTATAGAATTTCTATCTCACTTGCTGCAAAAATGTCAATTTGAATTAATTGCTAAATTTTACCACTTTTTAATATCTAAACTTTTCCCAACTAAACATTGATTTCAAATTTTCCATTATTCGATGGTTTTGAAGGTTTCGTCAATTAATGAATACTTTCATGTCAAGTGATGAAAAAATTTTGGTAGCTGGAGGAGGTAGATTGTGGGTTGTTAGAGAAGGTAGGTTTTCTTGGTGCTCATAGTGTCCACAGGTTGTTGGAGGAGGTAGGTTTTCTCAGCAATGGTGGTGACCGCAAACTACCAAAGGAGGTAGCTTTTCTGGGCATCAACGTTGTCTACGGGGCTCCTGGAGAAGGAAAGTTTTCTTAGTACTAGTGGTATCAATGGTCACTAGAGAAGGTAGGTTTTCATGGCACCGGTGGCTGCCATGGGAGGTATGTTTTCAAGGCACTGATGGCTACCAGGTGAGGGAGGTTTTCTCGGCACCGAGAGTGACTGTAGACGTCGTGGGCTATCGAGAATCTTGGTGGTTTCTTCGGCAATGGAGTAGACAAAGGTGACGATGGAGGAGCAAGCGGTGATGAAAACAGTGTGCAGGATGGCGGGGAAAACGACACACGTAGCAGCGGCAGAGAACGACAAAAAACATGGTTGATAGCATTGGAGGATGGTCAATGACACGGGCTACGTGGAACAGCTGCGGCAGCATAGCATGGTGGGTCGGTAAGTTGCAGCAGCGGAGGGCTCGGATCATTTGCAGCAGCGACTGGATGTTACAGGGCCTGCATGGTCCCTGGCTCTGTAGCTCAATGCAGGGCTGCGTGGCCCTCTAAGGATCAGTTACCGCGATATCAACAACATCACGTTTGCATTGGTGGCACCGGCACTTGCAAACTCTTCTGGGTTGACGGCTTCATGTCTCGATTTTCCACGCTCTCGCTGGAAACTCATTTTTTCCATTGAAGCCTACATTACATTCCTTCCTCAATCTATCTTGTTAATTCCATTTTCTTTGTATGTGCTTCTTCTTTCATTTTACTCACTGTATTGACACTTGTTGTTTTGTGTAGCGAGCATGACGCAACTAACTAACTCCATCAGTGATTTTACCATTGAATTTAACAAGGAAATAAAGTATAGTCACAAATTCATCCTTCTACCTTCTTCCAAACGATTTCAATTTTGTAATCCCTCGTAAGTCGTAATTACATGTTCATATTGTTACTTATGCATGAATTATGGATTGAACTACCTTTTTAATTGATAACGGAAACCTACCTTAAGTTGTTTCATTGAAAGGTGATAGCGAGTCAATAAAAGTATAAAATGCATGATATACAACGAAACGAGGATAGATAGTGTGATTTAAGTGGGTTGGACCTAGAATACTTGGATTTAAGGCCAAATATTTTAACTATTTTTTAAATTTAAATTAATTAAAAGGATTAAAAGATAATTAACTATATCGAATTTTAATAACATGCAACTTGGCTTTGTTGGTTAGCTAGTCAAAGTTTAAGATATTAAGTCTAATTGGCACAAAATTTGGACCATTGTAATCATCTCAATGAATCCTATGCATTAGGAATAGTTTTAGGGTTCAAAAATTAAGTTGGATTTTTAGGACTTAAATAGACAAAGATAGCTTATTTTGCTAAATTGACATTACTAGATTGATGTATGGGTGACATGATGGCTTCTAGATGACTTATATTTAATCATAAATGATACACTAACCCTAAAGGAATATAATACTTTTACCTTATAATTTGGTAAGTATGTGTAAGCCTATTCTCTCGGATTATGGTTATACCCTGGTTAAGTACTAATGAGAGGGTTAGCAAAGTAAGAAAACATAGAATTAACCACTAAGTATTAGTTTCCCTATAAGTCTCATGATAATAACCCTTTAAACTTATGGCTAAGTGATGAGTGGCGAGGTACCCCTACACTCAACCATACGAAATGAGCGTAGCACGCGCGATCCGGTCGAACTCCACAGACTAAATGCCTAAACGACGCAAGGAACACTTGGGGTTAATTAATCGTTGTCTTCCCAGACTTGCTTGTTGTTGTCATGGTGTATGGTTAAGTAAGTCCGAGGTATATGATTTTTTTGGTCTTTTATGGTTTATCTCCTATGCTAAAGGGTGAAGGGTTGAGAGACTAAAACTAACTCTAACTA
>MNCI01035130.1:819696-851821 GCA_015680685.1 Gnetum montanum
CACCATTCCGACGAAACAAAGGAGACAATGGGAAGCGAGAAGGGCCTTAGTTAGAGGGAACACTTTGGTTCCATAACCAGTGCTTGTAGCCCAAATTTTATTTTGTCTAAGGGATGTGCTTTGAATCCTCACTTTATTTTTTTTTTTTATGTTTTGTGTTTTTATGCGTGGGGACCACACCATGCAAAGACATCTTATTTTTATTGTCTTAGCTTCCAAAAATTGGGTAACATTGGAACGGTAAGAAAACTCAAGAAGAAAACATCTAAGCACCCAAGAGAATGACTAACACAAATGCATCAAGTTCCCTTGAAGTCACACCCTTTTCAAACCTAGAGTCTGTACTTAGTTTGAGAAGTACCCAGTCACCAATTCGTTAGAGTTCTTATTAGAAGGAAAACTGTACACGTCCAAGCTAAGGGAAACCAGAGACTTTGATGGATGGATGGATGAAGTGATCTCATTGCCTACCATATCAAAAGAAACATACCTTAGTATCAACATTGTAACTTAAAGGTAAAAATCAAACATTAGCAATCAATATGAAAACAGTTCATTCCATCAGCCTGAACTTATTATGGAACAAACTTACATGGTGGATGGCACACACACACGCACACACAAAATAGAAAAGTGTAACGATGTTGTAAAACAAAAACATGTAAAATAAAAATAGAAAAAGAACTGAGGACCCCATATGATTAGCATAGGTGGCCATCTCCCCCATGACTAAGTTGTAAGAGAGAGATCCGAAATAGTGAGCGTCTATTTGAATTTCTAAGAAGTGCCCAACTTCTCCTAATTTATGATCTTAAGTTCAGGGGTGGAAGTTGGCGACGCTCATGTTCCAATGTATATATGCTTTCATTGTTAGCATGAGTTTCCTCAGTTCGTTCCATGCATATTTGTCTACTCTTACGAGTAGCTGTCAACCATGGGATGTCTACTACTGGTTGCGTGGTTGCTACATACAGGCATCTTTATTTTTCACTTTCGAGGGAACACCTCTCACATGGAGACATATCCTCCATGTCATCACCCAATGAATCACTGTAGGTGATGCATGGAACTTTCTTCTTCTCGATCTTTCCGTAAATGTTTATCTTAGAAATTTGCAAGGAAAGATCACGAATTCCTAGGTACACGTCTACAATGCTTAGCCACGATCTTCCCATTATAATGGGGAAGCCCCCTTTGTTGTTAACTTCAATCACTAGGAAATCGGCTGGGTATGACCACCCACACACAGTGGTGATAATGTCCTCCACCAATCCTAAGGGAATGGCGATGGACTGGCCAGCTAGCTCCAGTTGTATGTTACTCTTCTTAAGTTGGGGCAGGTTCTAGGCTTGATACATCTTTTGTGAAATTAAGTTGACTCCAGAAGTTGAGTCAAGAAGACCTTAATGTGGTGCATTTCTGGCGATCTGTAAATGAATTAAGGGGTTCCCAGGGTCAGATAGTTTCCTGGGAAGGTGGCCCACCTTTATCCAGTCAGTTACGGTATGTGTCAACATAACCGCTTGCGTACTTAGTTGTTGGACTGAAGGGTTCTCCAAAGCGTTAGTGGTTAGAGGCCTATACATGTGCCCAACCGCTTGTTGTTACGAGAGTTTGTCTGGGCTCCTATTTTTGAAGAAGGGTCTCTTCTTTGTATAGTTGTCAGAACTAGCACCCGGTTGGATATTTACATGCTGAATATTTACAGCTCTCACGGCATTACGTTGCTGTGGTTGGGTAGGTAATTCCCCTTGCATTGTTGGAACAGGTTGTATGGGAACTACAGGTGGAAGAGGTGAGGTGGAGTTAAAGGATGGACTGCATGTGAGATATCTCCCGGAGGAGGAGTCCTCTTAAAGTACTCCCGAACTTGGTAGTGATGGTGAGGAGTAGTGTGACCCATAGAGTCACCTAGAGTAACTGGCTTCTGCACATAATAACTGTAAGGATCAGGCTACTGATAAGAGTATTGATGTGTTGGCGGTGGCATCCCCCATGACTGTGGGTATTGCCACTACTGATGTTGTCCAATAGGTTGTGGAGGCATTCCACTTGGGTAATATGTTAAGGATTGGTGGAATTGCCTCGGGTTACCTTGTGGATAAGGTAACCTTTGGGGTGTTTGCCGTTGATTAAGTCTTGGATTTAACGCATACACCCTAGACTCTTGCAGATGTGAGATAATTGGGCAACATCTCTTAGGATGGTCGTAGTAGCAGGCCTCACATCCACTATCATCGTCTGAATCAGAATTCACAGCCTCATCGGAGATAGGAATTTCCCCTTACCCTTGTTATGTGCAGGGCTTAAGTTTCTCTGCTTGGTTTTTCCTTTGTCACTACCTTGTTCTACCTTAGACTCTTCTATGATTTTTAAGACTGTTTCTATTCTTGAGTCTAAGGAATCCCACATTTGGTCTACCTTAGCTGATACCTTAGTTATTAACTTTTGGATCGGTAAGGTTTTCCGATTCACCAACTCTTCGAGTGGTGACTCATCCTCCTCATCACAGAATTTCACTTCCTTTTTGCAAAGGGAGGGATCGTGGTTGTATTCTTCCACACTTTCCCTCTTACATAGCTCACCCTCTTCTTGCGCTACTTGTTCCAACAAAATTTCAACTTCATGGGCTCTCAGTTGGGAAATTCTCCCTTGGGCGTAAGTCCCAAGAGTTCTTTTCATTTCATTCCTTAGCCCATCCACGATGTGGCGAAGTTGATCCCGCTTAGCGTACCCATGGCTCGGGCAACGGTGTAGCAGTGTATAGTAACGGGCCATGGCAGCCTCCAAGGGTTCATAAGCACCTTGTTTCCAACCTTGGATCTGCTTACGTAAATTGGACACTCTGGAGTACGTTTGATATTTGTTGTGGAATAGTTCAAGCATCGTACTCCACCTCCTGATGGTTTTCGGTTCTAAGGACCGGTACCAGCTCTTTGCTTCTTTGGTGAGTGTCCTTGGGAACAACTTAAGCTTCTACCACTCATTATCTATATTTTGCAAGGTACAGGCATCGTGGAATGCCTGTAAATGATGTTGAGGATCAGCGTTGTATCTCCCTTCAAAATGTGGGATATTATTTATGTCCAAAATCTTGATCCTGCTATCTTTTAGATGCCTTGTGGGGATCCTAACTGCCTCTGTGATGTCTAGCATGCTTCGGGTTGTGAGTAGGGGTTCGTAATGATCATTCCTATCATGAAGTCTGTGATGTCTTCGTGGTGGTTCCCTACTCTCCCTACATCCTTGCCCTTGTCCTAACTCCTCTCGACCTTCCTGTCGAGGTCTTTTTTCATCCTTACTTTTATCCTCTCCGTTGTGCTCATGATGGTTGCGCCCAGATGTGGAAGGAGAGTGTGAATGGTGAGATGAAGGAGAAGAGGAAGGGGATCCATCACCATGGCGATGTTTCTTACCTTCTCTTCGGCTGCTTCGGCCCCGATCGTTGTAACGATCTAAGTGTCCGTCCTTAGTGTGAGTGGTTGTTCCTACCGTGAACAGTTGGTGTTCATGGGGATCAGAGCTCGTAGCATGTATAGTTGATCGAAGGCTCTAATGCCTAACCTCTTCACCATTGTGAGGAGGAGGAACATCATTTCCGAAGAAACCCGTTGTGAGGGGTTCCTCGCCTCCTATTTCACTAAGGATATGGGGGACCTTGCCCTTCAACAATGAGTGTTGGCTCTCCTGCCTTTCGTCTCGAATACGTTGGGCATCTGTGGGATGATAATCCCTTATATGATATCTTCCAGCAACGTATTCAGCGAATAAGTCCTGCATGCCAATCTGTGCTAAGGCACAGAAGAGCATGTTTGGAACAGATCGATCTGGTGGTAAAACTATATTACCAAACAAATCTCTCCAGCGCAACTGTTCATCTTGATGGAGGGTAAAAGTGTAATCAGGAATATACTCATCGGGATGAGTATAAACTATCGTATACTGTTTAGGACTTGGCTGGTCTAGGTTATGTATATGTCGTTGACTATCTTCTGTGTTATCCCTCGGTGAGTTAACCTTATGAGAAGAAGCCATTTTATTGGTGTGCTATTCACCGTTATATATGTTCTTATTTAACTAATTAACCCAAAGGTTCGTTAAGGCTCACAACGATGTGAAAGATTTCCTAATGTTCTAATTGGCGTACAAACACTTAGTCCCTGGCAACGGCACCAATGATGAGTGGCGAGGTACCCCTACACTCAACCATACGAAACGAGCGTAGCACGCGCGATCCGGTCGAACTCCGCAGACTAAATGCCTAAACGCCGCAAGGAACACTTGGGGTTAATTAATCGTTGTCTTCCCAAACTTACTTGTTGTTGTCACAGTGTATGGTTAAGTAAGTCCGAGGTATATGATTTTTTTGGTCTTTTCTGGTTTATCTCCTATGCTAAAGGGTGAAGGGTTGAGAGACTAAAACTAACTCTAACTACAACACTAAGTCCTAGCGTCAGCATCCGTTCCCACTTGCCGTACACACCCTGAACTGTGCAACTGTGGCTACCAAATGCTAATCGTTACTGGGATTACCACACGTAATGCACGTGCTCGAAGTGGTCATATTGAGGCACCTAACTAACCTAACTATGACAAGCAGCCAATTCCTTGACTAGCCGTGCACATCCGTAGATGCTCATAATCAAGTCGTACTTGTCCCACGTTCTAGGAGGTAAGGGTGAGAGAATCTAATCGCGATGAGTAGCCGATTCCTTGGCTAGCCGTACACATTTGTCAATGCTCGTAACCAAGTCGTACTCATGCCGTGTTACTAGGAAAGCAATAAATAACATTAAATAAACCTATCCATGTACTGCAAGGTTTATCCACAAAGCTCGTCTTTATTGCCGTACACAACTTGCGTTCAGGTACAAAGCTGCTTAAATAAAGAACCGTTCACTTGGGGGACTTCTACTGCGGGCACATGGAAAATATTCTATCTCTGGGGTGATCAATCTGCCAGAGCTTCACTACTTCTAGCCTAGGATGTCAAATGAGGGGAGTTCCGCCTCTTATTTATAGATTTGGCAGTGAACCACGATATCGCGTACGCGATATCGCAGGGGACGACGCGATATCGTGGCTTGTGCATATCGCGTCTCATCACTAAGGATAAAACAATCTTATGACTAGGCTGAATCCCTTAAACTTACTAATACATAGGTCTTAGGTAAGATGAGTAACACCAAGTTACATGGGTTAGGTTTTAAGGAACAATAAGTCTTGACATAGGCCATATTTACTAACCTTCTGGGAGGAACTTAACAATGACCTTAATTAATTAACATTTCTACCATCACTACAAGATGGATAAGACTTGCTTGGACCAGTGTATCCTTGTCTTACCAACATCTCATGTATTTGATGAATTTTGGTAAGGCATATTCAGATCTCTTGATCATTGATATTCTTGAAGAAATATTGTTGGTTGATGGGGTTCATGTTGAATATGTTGCTCATTCATTGTTCTCTTGTAGATGTCTAATCCATTGTTCATGAAAATCCCTAGAAGGATATCTTCTAGCTTACATGGATTAGATGGATTATCTTGGATATGAGGTGCATCTAGTGGTCATCCATGACTCTCCCTGGATCATGGCCCCATGGTTCATCATTAGCTTGTAGTTAGTCTTTAATTCTGATTGTAGTCAGCCCTTGATTCTGATTGGCCCTTGGATCACAATTTACTCTAATACTAAATGTGACAACCATTTCTTAGATATCATGGCAAACATTAAATGTATATTACATTAGATATTATGCATAAAGGAGATACATGATAAACATCAAATATGTGTAACATTCAACATTATGCATAAAGAAAATAATAGGGAAAATGCACAAGGAAAAAGAAAAGAATTCTTTATTGATATGGAATAGTATATTTGTATCATGCTCTAAGTGTTTCTTGGGGTTATCTTTCTTTGGCATTTATCCCTTAGGGCTTTTTAGTAGTGCCACCATGGTTAGGCCTATCACTAGCTAGAAGGAATGGCTAGTTCTCTTCGTGTCCTACTTCACTCAATCCTTGTCACTTCTATGTATTGGCTTTGCAACTCCATGTTGATACAACCTCTAATGCTCGGGTATAAATACCTTAGGTCAAATTCCCAAAGGTCACCTTAAGAGACATGTCTATTATTACAACACATCCTTTCAAGTCTTAATTACAATTTCCCTTTTGAGTCTTGTTGTAATAATTATAACACTTATTATGAAGAGACACCATCTTCATTACGTAGTGGTGCCATTTGTGAATGGGGATGTGATAGAAATAATATGAGTTTCCCTTGTTATTTAATTCTAAAAACCACTTGTTATTCTTGGGTTAGCATTAAATCCCTTTATTTTGAATATGTACATTTTTCTTGTATTATGTGAATTTTATTTTTTTTAGTGGAGATAACATTATTTACTTTCCACTCATTTATGGTTTATTCCCTTATTGTTAAATTTATAATATATTTCCTTACTTTTAGTGTTTCCAGTGTTTGATCCTTTGTTTCAAAATTTTTCTAGTTGATTTATTGTCATTCCACTCGAATAAGACATCTTTGATGTCAGAGAGATGTCTTTTCTATGTTTTAGAACTCTTAGGTAGATGTTTTAGCTACTAATAAGACATGTTGTCTAGAAGATAGACTTCTCATCTATATGCCATATTTCTCCCAATAGATGTCTTCCTAGTATATAAGACATCTTCTAGTAGACATATTCTTGAAGAAAAGACATCTTTCCCTTCAAGTAGATGTTCCCATAGGATGGTAGATGTCTCCTACTAGATGTTTTTATGAAAAATTAGATGTATTCTTTGCAAGTGAATGTTGAAAAAATTATTTCCATTGAAGCTTAGTTCTCTTATGAGTCATAAAATTAGTTTCCATGGTTTTGAAACTTCTCAAACATTTTTTGAATTTAACCATTCTTATTCTAACTTATAAATTATTAAAAAATATCCAAATGTTGATATATTTTCATTTGGACAAGTTTGAAATATTGGTTTAGGTATTTGATTGTTCATTTCTTACCTTTTAACAATATTGGTTTCCTAATATTATTGAAATTTAGTTCAACTCATTTAGAAATTAATGTTTGAAAGTTATCCATATATATTTCATACCTTTTGATTGAACCTCTTGGACTATTGGATTCTTTTGATTTACTTATTGTCCTTCATCATCAACATTTGATTTGTCATGTTTTGATTGTTTGATGGATGTTCAGAAGTTAGAACTAGCACCAAGTTGTGTGACTAGTTGGAGATGAGCTCCTTGCAAATGTTTTATGATTAACCCCTACTGGAATGCATTAGTGTGGCATTTTTGAGAGGCCCCATCCTACATGAATGCATGATTTCATGGTTTATTAGTCTTTTGTTTGATGTCTCTAGAATGTTAGAGGTGAGTTTTGGTAGATGCCTTTAGCACTAGTAGTTTGGAACATAAGAAGTGTGTCTTGGATGATTCTTTTCCTAGTTGGGGACTAATAATAAATCCATGTCAATGATAGTTTTATATCTAGTTTGGATACAATTTGATATTTGAAAAATGTTCAAATACACATGAAAAATTTTGATACACATTTGACACTATGTGTGGTTTTTGCTAGCATTCTTATTTATAGGTTAATGGGTAAAGTGGATATTTGTTGAGTTAGAAATGTTTGTCTTAGATTGTTATGGTTGTGTGATCATGATTGCTTGGTATGCATGTCTATGCTAATATTCTTTGTAGATCAACAATGCCTTGCTTGCTACAATGAAATCTGTCCACTCTTTAGTCAAAGAAGGTGCCAAGGTTTTGTACCCAATTTTATATTAATATTTCCTTTTGTTGATAGGTTACCAAGGATACATGAAATATGGAGACATTTGATGGAATTAATAATTTTTAGCTTTTATATCTAGTTATCTTTCTAGCTTATAATACTATTTAGTTATTCATGTACTTGGTTGTTTAGCTATGTGTTTATACATTATCTTTCGATCTTTCATGCATTTGAATTCATGAATTATGTATGGTTAGACCCTTATTATCATGTTGGCTATTTATTAAATTTCATATTTAAAGTTATATTATTTTAATTGTTAGATTTATATTTCTTTGGATCCATTTTTTATTTTCAGTTTATGATATTGTATCTATTTTAGTTAGTTTTCAATTTTTAGCATAAGTGTGTAGTATAATTTAAATGATACATGTATTTCTTTTATTTTTCTAGTTCATATTATCCTTGATCATGGCTTTACCTTAGAATTTCTTTTTATTTTCTTTTGCTATGTAGATTCATTCGATGTTTCATTTCCATTGCCATGGCCAATCATTTGTTAGAGGTTTATACCTAGTGTAATTCTCTCCAACCTAAGGTTGGAAAGAAGGGTGTTATGAGAGCTATTATAGATACCTCTCAATATGTAAAATATTTTAAGGAATTATGTTCTATGAAGAAAGAAATGAAGATTCCTAAACATGTGAATTTGACTAAGAATATTACTAATATTTTGAAGGTTATAATGCTTGAATAGACTAAAGACCTTCATAGTCCAACAATATTTTATATGATCAGAAATAGGAAATTTCTTCATGATCTTGTTGATTTTGGTGCCTGTATGAATATCATGCCATATTAGATTTATCAATCTTTGGGTTATGATAGTATTAAAGCTACTAATATCACTATTTCTTTGGCTAGTGAATCTACAATTTATCCTAAAGGCATTATGGAAGAAGTTTTTTTTTAGGTAGACAAAGTTTTGTATGCTACTAAGTTTATTGTCCTTGATTATTATAATCATTCTACAAATAATGTTTATCCATTAATTCTTAGAAATCCCTTATTGGTTGTAGCGACTGGAAATGTTGGTGGTCGGAACACCGAGAGGTTACCGGGTGTACAGCCTAACCCCGGATCTGCGCAAGGGCCATGCTGGAGAAAATGGAAACAGGGTGCCCTGAACAGTTTGGTCGATTAGACAGGGACTTAGTTAGTGTACAATAACCTTTTGTTAATTTTTTTTAAAGATGATATGCATGGAGATGTTATGCAAAAAATCCGTAAGACACAAGATAGTAAAAGCGTGATAAAAATGTGTAACTTAAGCAATGAACATAAGTTGATAGACAATGATGCAATAAATGTAGCAAAACAAAATGAAATGAGCTCTAGTAAGAGAATGCACCATCCCAAAATCAGGGGATTTGGTCTTTTCTTGGTTGGAGAAGATGTACAACTAATGTGTACTGTGGGTAGGCATAGCTTACAATGGAACAGTATAGTCACAGCTCCTTGACTGCTACCAATGGCCTACTAACTAGAGCTGATGAGCTGGTGCTTGCTAGGCTAGGAGAGATCCAAGAGGTGCTGCTACTTGTTAACCTTCCTCTTGCCAGTCTCTTTGCTAAATCCAATTGCCAAAACACCAACTGGTATAATGCCAATCGCAAGAAAGCCAAATCCAAAAGCCAACCTTCAAATCCAACCCCTTTGAACGTTGTTCATTGGGGTATTTATAGAGCTAGAAGTGGGAGAAAGATGTGGTTTGGATGCCACGTGTCCTAGGTCCCACATGGTGCAAACGTGGATATGTCATATTGCTGTGGAATGCTACACTACAATGTTACGCTGGCGTGCTATGCTACTGATGTGCTACGCTGCAGTGTAACGAGGTTGGACATGAAACCTGCTAAGCTATGACCATACCATTCAAACTGCATGTGCTAGAATCCAGGGAACTACCATGTTTTTGCAAAAAGTGCAAAGTGTCAAATGCAAAGTGGAGCCTATGCTCCAAGACTACGTCTTCCCTACTCTTATGAGTAGGTTCAAGTGTAGGGACAATTTTGGGAATTAACAGGGGGATGCAAAACAGAGCAAACTACTGATCTTGTCTGTTGAAGAGATGCCAGAGTAGAAATGACCATTGCCAACGCGTTTTGAAGTTGTTGGGTACATCCTAAGGCTTCCACGCGAGTGTAATGCTACCTACATTGCCTAGCGTATCAGTGTAGTGTAAACACCCACACGCTACGCTACGTAGTGTAGCCACCAGTCTTGAGATAAATCTTGCCTGAAAACCAAAGATATCCATCTAAGGCTTGGCTAGGTAAGCAACTTTTGTAATTTACAACCCTGCCTTCCATGTTGAAAGGTCCTAGGACCTACGGAGTTCATCCTTGGGACACTTTTATGCTTTGTGTCCTTGCTATGCTATGCTACATTATGTAGCATAGTACAATGTAGTAGCCAGTGTGACATGCATCCTTGCTTGATTTGCAATGCCTTGTCAAGAAACTTTGGTTAGGGCCCAGGGGCAAAGTGGGATAGGTAGTCTTGGAGGTTAGATTATGGCCAAGTGCTATTCCTTTGCTAGAACCACTTCCCAGAGGACCTTCATGTGTTCTATCCCTTGCTACACTGTGCTACGCTATGTAGCGTAGCACAACATAGCACCTAGTTTAACTTGAATTCTAACTCAACTTGCAAATTTTTTGTCATGGGATGTTAGTCATGTCCTGGTGTGGTAGCAAAGCATGCATGTTTGATGGTTGAAGCATGGGAAATTATGTTTACTTTGTCAAAATAGTCTGAGCAGAAGCATTGTCACAGTGGAGCCTTACTACATTGTGCTATGCTGTGTGGTGTAGCACAGCGTAGCACTCAAATGAAGATGATTTTTGATAAAATTTGCCCATTCTCCTACATTATGTTAATCATGCTTCAAGGATGAAGTGGGGAAAATGTCCCAGAGGGATGAATCATTGTCAACTGCATCTTTGGTGCCTAATCAGTCTCCACATGGCCTACTACACTGTGTAGCGTAGCGTAGCGTAGTAGGTCTTGTAGCTAGAAAACTTGCCAAACTATTTAGTCCATCTTGAATACTTCTAGTAACTCCTAGCATGGTCCATAGGTAGACCGTCAACTGGGTTATGTGTCAAGCTGGGCAAGCTAGAGGGTGTAGCAAGCCTATCAGCCCAGAAGATAGAAAATTTGTTGGACTGTATGGTCTACCCCTAGTGCCTCTTTCATGCAAACTGGCCTCATGGTTGGGTGCTACATTGACTGTGCTATAGAGGCTGGCAGGTAGGTTCAGAAATCACTTCATAGGCATTAGGACTTCTAGGGTGCCATGTTGTGTGCACAGTCTAGTGTAACATCGTGCTTATAGAGATCCTTGCCCAAAATTTGGGATTGTGCTGAATTAGTAGAGTCCCAAAATTAATGGTGTTTCAATGGCCCCTCTTTGTTGACGTCTGGAGGATCTACCTAAGAAACATCAACAAAAATACAAAACACCATGAAGAACAAGACACTAACATCACTCTTTAGTGCCTGCTTAGATGATGCTTCGCTATGTTTGAGAGTACTAGGAGAGTGATTGTAAGGTAGGGGACAAGGGATGGATTTTGAGAAAGCAGGGTTAGGGAAGAAAGAACGCTGAATGCAACATCATGATCCACTATTTCCATAGTATGATCCTTCGTTAGAGTGATTACGAGGGAATCAACATGCATGGGTGTCTCTCTTTTTGGCCCTCAAACTCTCACCAGAGTGCTTAGAGATGGTTTATTTATAGCCGAAAGGATTGCAAAGTAGATTTTGTGCCATTTGTTTTAGGCACTTGTCTCTTTTTTTTCCTTTGTTGTACTTTTTTTTGCTGCACACCCACGTTCACTTGGAGAAAACCTTGTCGTCACTATAGGATAGGTGTTTCCTCCCTGGGAGTTGTGTTACATCCATGTGGGGCTTTGACCTGCCTATAGAGGCTTCCCATGGGACAAGTTACATTACGTCCATCATGGGCATGGCAGTTGGGCATGTGAAAGGGCTTGATGTGCATTGGAAAATCTTGTGAAGGAGATATCGGGAATTGCTAGCATAGGGAATGGAGATTAAATTGGCCAAAGGTAGAATAGGGTATGCACTCTCAAGTAGCTGGGCTGATTAAAGTGGGTACTTTAGAACGATGTAGTGTCCTAATCTTGTGGTGAACCATATATTTAAACGACGTCATCTTGGCTTGTATCCTGCAAACAAAATAGAGAAAAAACTAGAAAAAATGACCATCAAGTAAAGTGAGCGCAAAGTCTTGCTTGCTCGGGACACTACTAGGGTGGTAGGTGTTGTATCTAACATGTGCAATGTCCAAAGCAGGAAGGCCAGCACAGGCTTTGGCATCGACAAGCTGAAAAGTTTCAATGGCCCCACCAGGAGTGGGCATTGAAAAGGCTAGGAGCAATGAGAATGTAGGTGCTCAAGAATCCCCACCAAAGAAAAACATCATGCAATCCAGCTGCAAGGTGAGAAGTCTAACAACCAAATGGCTTTTTCAACTCAAATGATGGTAAGGGCTGGAGGATGGAAACTTTGAGGATGGAAACTTTGTGGTTGGGCCACAATAGTGCTAGGACTCCAGCAACAGGTGCTGATGGCAAGAGCTACTACCAGGATGATTGGCTATGGTAGCAGTAGCTCCAGAAGGTTAGCAAGATGTCAAATGACATCTCTAGAAGATCAGCAAGATGCCAAGGGCAATGACACTACATGTGTTCTACAAGGATTTTCCTTGGCAACATGAACTTTATTCTGGAACTATAGTGTCTCACCCCATTTGCCTAGCAAACTTGAAGATGTGCACACTCGCTTGTTCACAAGGGTCATATGTTTGAGCTAGGAGGCATTGCAATGCGAACCCAGTTTAAGATCTTGGTAGATCATCAGATGTGCTAGTTTAAGGTCCTAGCAGATCAATATGTTAGTTTAAGGTCCTAGTAGACCGTTGTGCTAGTTTAACATCGTAGCGAATAATGGATGGCTAGTTTAAGGTCATAGTGGACCGTGTTGTGGGTGCTAGTTTTATGTCATGGCCCAAAGGCATGCTATGCCAGTTTAACATCATAGCGGATGTTTTGTGCTAGTTTTACGTCATAGTAGATGAGCTGTGCTAGTTTATAGTCATAGCAGACTATCTATGCCAGTTTTATGTCATAGCAAACATTTTGCTTACCTTGCTTTGCATTTGGTATTATCCTTCATGTTAAATGTAGTATGGCTTGAGGTACAAGTGGTTGATGGGATTTGCAAACTCGTTGCCATTTGCGTCAGCGAGTTTGAATGTCCCATTCTCATAGGCTTTCATGACTATGAAAGGACCTTTCCAGTTGGTTAAGAATTTTCTCACTGGTTCACAAATGGCCTTGAGGACTAGGTCTTCCATTTTAATCGATCGTTGGTGTAGGTTGCAATCATGCTTCTATCGTTGCTTGTCTTGGTACCATTCAATGCGGCTAAGTGTTTGGGCACACTCCTCCTTTACGAAGTCAAGATCAATGATCCTTGACTCATTGTTTTGAGTCTCATCTATGAAGTTTGAGAGGATCATTCGAAGTGATGGAACCTGGAATTTGAGAGGTAACATTGCTTCAAATCCGTAAACAAGATTGTATGGAGTCTTACCTGTAGTTGTTCTACATGTCGTAAACAAGCATGTAGAGGATTTGCTCATGCCATCGCCTTTTGTCGCTACTAAGCATATTTTTCAGAAGGTTGATGATGACTTTGTTGGTTGCCTCTGCTTGACCGTTAGCCTGGGGGTAGTATGGCAATGAGAAAGAGTTCTTGATACCAAGACTCTCGCAAAAGGCTTTCATTTTTGTGCTACTGAATTATGGCCTATTGTTAGTGACAATAGTCATGGGAAGGCCAAATCGTGTCACTATGTTATCTAGAATGAAGTAGCAAACCTATTAAGACATGGTCTTTCTGAGGGGAATAGCTTCTACCCACTTTGTAGAATACTTAGGTGTAATGGGTCCTATGATATCTAGTCCCCAATGTTAGAAGGGCCACATGATCTGTGTAGTATGTAATTTAGTAGGTGACACATGCATGAAGTTCCCATGGCATTGACATACATTGCATGTGCTAACCTTGGCAACGCAATCATGTTCCATGCAAGGCCAGTAGTAACCTAAGCATCTAATTTTTGCTGCCATAGCCCTAGGGGCTATGTGTCTCCCACATAATCCCTCATGGAATTTTTCAAAAATATTTTGTGCTTCGTTGTTGCTAACGCAAGCTAGCAATATCCCATCATAAGAGCATTTGCATAAAGTGTTGTCTCCTACGAGGACAGATTGTTGGGCTCGTTTTCATATTGCATCATTTTGAGCAGACATCAAGTCATGTGGGGGTTCTCCATGTTGGAGGTATGCTTTAATGTTGTCATACCATTCTTAAGTATGTGTTGTACTTATAGATGTGATGTGTGCCTCTTGAGTAATAGGAATGGTTCATTCTACTATTGAAGTGGGCAAGGTAACAAACATGTGTGATGGCACATTTAAGGCTAACGTGGCTAGTGCATTAGCTACAATGTTTTCATTACGAGGCACGTGTTGGATTTCTAAAGTTGAAAACTGCTTTAGTAAAATTTTGGCTAAATCGCAATAAGGTTGCAAATGTCGGGCCTTGCAAGTGTAAACTTTAGTGATCTAGTTGATGACTAGTTGTGAATCGCCTCGAATTGCTAAGTGTTGGATCCTCAACTTTTGAGCTACTAGAAGGCCCCTAAGGAGTCCTTCGTACTTGGCTACATTGTTTGTGCAAAGGAATGTAAAATGATATGTGAAGGGTCAAATTTCCCCAAAGGGAAATGTAAGGACAGCAGCAGTGCTACCACCTCGTATAGTTGAAGTGTCATTGAAATGTAGATTGGCCTCAAAGTCTGATGGTACAGGACTTATGCTATTAACATGCTCAGTTGAGAACTTAGGTTCTATTATTTCTTGGTCATCAACGGGTGAAGTCGTAAGTTGTGTGGCTATTGCTTGACCCTTTGTGGATGATTGTGCCACATAATGTAGATCAAACTCCGCAGTTATGGCTTTCCATCGAGCTATTCTACTACTCTTGTATAAGTTGGTTGTAATAGCGCAAAGTATGTTTCTTTTGCATATAATGTTGACTTTACTGCAAAACAAGTAATGTCTCCACTTTTTAAGTGCAAACACTAGGGAAAGACAATTTTTTTCTTCCTCATTGTACTTTGCTTCGTGAGCTATCAATGCATGACTTTAGTAGATTGGGATTTTTGACCCGTCATCTCTCTTTTGACATTAGCAGTGTAGCAATAGATGTGTTTGAGGTGGCAAGATAGATGTAGAAAGGCCTATCCCTTTGTGGAGGGTAAACAGTGGGAAGGTGCGAAAGCTCTTTCTTTGGGTTATCAAAGGCCTCTTGACATTGATCTGTCCACTCGAAGTTGACTCCCTTCTTAAGTAGGTGTTGCATTGGGTGTAGTTTGTTCATCAACCTTACAATAAACCTTCTTATGAACTGCACTTTGCCTTGCAGCCCATGTAACTCTTTAAGATTTGTAGGCAGTTCTAAATTGACAATGGCCCTAACTTTATCGGGGTCCACTCGTATCCCCATTTTTGACACTACAAAGCCTAGCATGCACCTGATTTTAACTCTAAAAACACATTTTCTACGATTGAGGTGTAGGTCATGCCTATGACAATGTTGAAGGACTATATTTAGATCGTTGGGATGATTAGTAGCTTGCTTAGAATTAACCGCTATGTCGTCGACGTAATTTTTAAATTTGTCTAAGAGGTAATTACTAAAGATGTATGTCATTACTCGTTGATACATTGCTCTAGTATTTCTCAGCCCAAAGGGCATCATTGTGTAACAAAAAGTTCCCCAAGGGGTTATAAAGGTAGTTGCCAATTGATGCTCTAGGTTTATACAGATCTAATTATAGCTCGAGAACCCATCCATGAAGGACAGTAAGGCATGACCAGCTGTAGTATCGATAATTTGATCGATACTAGGTAAGGGAAGTTGTTCTTAATTGTCACCTTATTCAAATCCCAAAATTCTATACAAATTCGTACACTCCTAGTCTTCTTGGGTACGAAAACAATGTTTGAGACCCAATCCAGGTAATCGACTTCCCGAATGAAACTAGCTTGATAGAGTTTGGTGATTTCATCATGTATAGCTAAGGCAATCTTTGGTTTAACTTTGCGAGCTTTTTGTTTAACTACCTTGACACGTGGATCTAGAATAATATTGTGTTGTATGAGTCACAGGTCCAGGCTTGGCATGTCTTCATATGACCACGCAAATACTTTGACATTATGATTAAGGACTTTCAAAATGTTTTGTTGCACTTGTGGCTCTAGTAGA
This sequence comes from Gnetum montanum, assembly GCA_015680685.1. Taxonomy (NCBI): domain Eukaryota; kingdom Viridiplantae; phylum Streptophyta; class Gnetopsida; order Gnetales; family Gnetaceae; genus Gnetum; species Gnetum montanum. The sequence goes on from MNCI01035130.1 coordinate 835,894, forward strand.
AAGCTAACTTTTAATGTTTTCAGGGATTTCAATGAGGGGGTCCTTGGTTACATCACCAAACTCTAGGTCTAAGGCCTAGACCAGATGTTCGAGGCAATCCAAAGATGTTTCCAAGGTCACTATGTAGGTATCATGAATGGATGGTTCCAAGTCTACTGATTCTAAGCTTAGGTGTCTTGTAAGCTTGCCATGAGGTCCTATTAGGACAAGGGGTGAGTGGAGATTGTCCTACATAGCCATTTTCAAAGCACTCTTGCGAAATAAGCAAAACAAACAAATGTTAAGTGGTACCTATTTAATAGAGTAACATGCAATGAAATGTGTTCAAGGTAATCATGTAATGGAACATAATTGCTAGTTTAAGGTCTTAGCAGACCGCAACCATGCAAAATTTTTTAATATTTCTAGTTTAAGGTCTTAGTTGATCGTTACAATTTAAAACTATACATCACAGTTGCCAGTTTAAGGTCTTAGTGGACCGTAACTGGGTTTAAAAAGTAAATGAAATGCTAACATTGCCAGTTTAAGGTCATAGCAGATTGTAACCATGTAATGTTGTAATTTGCAATTTCCAGTTTAGGGTCGTAGCAGACCGTAACTAAACATTCATGTCGAGAGTTGCTAGTTTAATCTCATAGTGGACCATCAGTCGGTTAAAAAATGTAAAGAAGATGTTAGGATTTCTAGTTTAAGGTCGTAGCAGACCATGGTGAGTCATATTGTGAAAAAATGAAGTAAAAATTTTAGTGTATTTAAGTGCTACGTTGCAGCTACATGCTACGCTATAGTAGACTTCTACTACACTGCAGAGGGTGTTCTGTGTTATGCATGGGATGTGAAACACTCCAGAAAGTGACATGTGTTTTAACCACGTGGGCTATAAATAAGGGATTACCCCTTGGTAATCTTGTTACTTTCATTGTCAAAGCTAACACCCAGAGCGTAGCGCGGTTAAGCCGAGAGACAACATAACAATCATAGTGTAGCTATCGATACAACCAATATACTCGAGTTTGTGAGTAGGCCAATGGTGTGCAAGAGTGAACGTAGGCATTAGGGGCATGCCAACCTAGATGAAGGGGAACACACCCTGTGACGTCTTCCTAAGGTGCATGTTGAGGAGTGGTAGGAGACCCCATCCACTTGGTAAGTCGCTATGCTACCCTTGTTTACGTTGTGTGATTTGTCAAGTTAAATTGTTGCTGCCGTCACTATGTCATGGTTGCTACGGTTGTCACTATTGCTATGCTACAACTGTTGTTATTGCCTTGTTGCCACTTTGGTCACTACGTCGTGGTTTTTGCCACTTTAGCTATGATGGCTTTGGCGTTCGCTACACTACGGCTGGTGCATGTCACCGCCCCGGCCTCCATTGTTGGGAATGGCCAATGCACTATTGAGAGGGTTTGGGTAGTTCTGGCGTAATGCACATTTGGCGTAGTGTAGCACCTATGGAGGGGATTTTTTCTTGAAAGGTTTCTTGGGCAGCATAATGTATGTCCAGTGTAGTGTAGCATGTGTGAGGGAGAGTTTTCCTTTTGCTTGCATTTCATTTTGCTACATTTTAAGTAGTGGGGTAGGGCCAGAGCAACGGGAACACTGTATGTTGCTTTTCATGCTATGTGATTTTGTCTGTATTTTTATTCCATTACATCTTTGGTTCCTGTCATCTTACGTTGCTATGCTAGTAGGCCTGTTATGCTGCTATGCTATTAAAGCTGCTACACTGCTATGTTGTTAAAGTCGCTACGTTGCTATACTTATCTTAGTGTTGTATTTGCCACGTTGTCATGCTTGTTTTATTGTTGCATCTATCCTACTTGCCACTTTGCTACGTTCCATGAGGTGTGGTTGTCCCGCTACACTATGCGTAATGTAGCTATTACTCTTGTGAAGAGTGTAGTTGCTACGTTACACTGGACAGGGCATGCTTGCTACGCTATGCTATGTAGGGCATGCCTGTTACGCTATGCTATGTAGGACACAACTGCTATGTTGTGCAAGATGTACTTGATATGCTGTGCAGGGTGTACCTGCAATGTTATGCTATGTGTAACACCCTACTACACTGCATGCAGTGTTTGGTTCTATTTTTATTATGTTGGGGACTTACTATTTCGTTCCTAAGGAAAACTTTGCACACCAAGGGTTACGCTACACTACTTAGTAATCATCACTTGAATATTGTACTAACAACTTTTGTTGTGTTGTGTAGGGTCATGTTGAAACCTGTCCTGATTGTCCTTGAGCTGGTAGGAGTCTTGTGCTACCTGAGTTCCCCCGTGGCCAACATCCCCCCTCCCCATGCATAAGTAGGGGATCAGTTGGTCTGGTTCTAAGAAGGTGCATAGGAATTCCTAGAGTTCCTCCTTCACCATTTCAATGTGATAGTGTGGTCACACTTTTTGGTTGAAAAAACCATTGTACTTGTTGAAATGTTGTTGCTCGGTGCAAATCGGGGCATTTTGAAGTTCATGGCTGATGGGTTGATTGAAGGTGAAGGGGCAGAAGGCTCAAATTGGCATCCAAGAGGCTTAAGACACTTGTGTTGGATTTGTGACATGCCTGAATTTAAATGCTATCTTCAATACAACACATTGTTCGTTGCCCATTACATGGGCACTTGATTTAAGAAACCCACATGGGACTATGCATTGTGTAGGCAGGTGAGTCCTATGAAGATGTTTTAAACATGTTGTATCATTTTCCTTGCATTAGTCAAAATGCTTATCATACTTTGGGTGTTACCAGGTTTGTAGTTGATAAGGATGGTCTTCATAGTAACAAGGGGACATTGGTGTTGATCCAAATGGCTTTGCAAGAGTTCTCCTCCATCAGGAACATACATGCCAGCATCATAGTTTTATGTGAAGTGTGAAGAACTTGGTTGGTTGGATAACAAATGGGCATCCTGCCAAGCGCTTACCATAGAAGATGTCCTAGTGGAAATTCCACCATTTTCCACATCATTCAGACATGGTGTGTTAAATCATGCAATTTTTTATGTATTTAAGTGATTGATTTTTCTTTTTCTTTTTTCTAATTTTGGAATTGATTATTGCATTAGCAAGTGAATCCCAAGAGGTTACAGTAATCACCTCTGGGCATGATGAAACTAACCTCTTCTTCAAGTACGGGGAGGTGGACAACATGCAACGTTGGCTATGCAATGGGGCCCCAGCCATCCTTGTTCACAACATTTAGGAGGTTTGGCTTATGGATTTATTTCTAGTAGTAAATCCAAGTGTCCCAGTTGTTGAAATACTCTCCTTAGTTGATTCTTTTTCCAAAAGGGTTGACCACTTCCGCACACAGGTTCACAATGTGTGGGTAGTGTTTGAGATTAATGACAAACTTTTTGTAGATCTTTTCGGTGTTCCCTCTGATGGTCTACCTTTAGGAGAAAAGACTAGCAAAGATGTAAACCATCAAGGGAAAATAGAGGAATGGCTGGGGATGAGTAAAGACAGAAAAGGAATTTATATGCATAAGGTCAGGCTAAGAGTAGCCCAAAAGGTTTACCTTGTCTTCCATGCTCATGCCTTTCCCAAGCTTCTCTTCCAAGGGAAAATCCTTGGAGTAGAGAAAGCTTGGATCATGAGGGACATCATGGAAGAGGGGACCTGTTATAATTGGGCCAAGTACCTTTCTAAAGGCTTGCAAGCTAAAATGGTTAGGCTTTGTGGGAAGCTTGATGCCCATTTTAATGTGCACTTTTCCTTCTTCATAGCCTGCCTACGACAGTTTGTGGAATTCTTGGTAGTTCATGAGAATGGTGCTTGGGTGTAGTAGGATCACACCAAAATATCCAAGCTGTGGATTTTCCAAGTGTTCAATACCACCCAATCCAAAGACCCTCCAAAATCTATTGGGAAATCTCTTTCAATAACGACAAAGGATCGGGTGGGGCATACCTTTCGTGCCCTCGACAATGTTGGAGAGGCACCTTCCAGTAACATAGGAAATGTGCTAAGGGGGGCACATCTCATTGTAAAAATGATGAAAACTAGGTTGCAACGCAAAAAGTCTCATCCTGTAGAAGAACCTCCCTGCACTAATGTGGAATGAGGGAGAAAGATGCGAATCAAGGTTCACAAAGTGCAGCCCATAATTGGTAAGTATGTCTTTGATTATTTCATTAGTTAGGCATCTTGTTTTGTGTTAGATTATCCTACTTACTTTAAATGTATTTAACAAAAGAAGAAGAGGAAGTTTTGGCCCCTAAAGTAGGGGCCCCCGTTGTAGAGGAAGAAGAGGCCCTGGCTGCAGAGGAAGAGGTCCTTGCCATAGAGGAAGAGGCCCCTGCTACCTATGATCCTTTTGCAGAGTGTGCCCCAGAACCTAAGGGCCATATGACTATTGAAGATGCTATTACACTATTGATTTAGTTAGAAGGGGAAGAGCTACAATTCGATGTGGGTGAGTTTGATCATTTTCTTGACAGTGTGTCGATGGGTGATCCCCTCGCTATCACCCCTAAGCATTTGCTGGGTAGGAGCTTTGCATTGTCGTTTATGTTATTTTTCAGTTTAGCTTTCCTCTTCTTTGCTATGCTAACATGTCGTGTTGTGTAGCAAACACTACTGTTAAGGCCCCCAACTCTTCTTCCTCGATCCACCTCCAACCATGGACTGAGACCTTTGATAAATTTGCCTTTATGGAGGGGGTGGTGGACAACATGATTGATCACCTAAGGCAGATCGATCCTGAGATAGGTGTGTTCAAATTACAACATTAGGCTCTCTAAGTTAGTGGATCTTTGCCATCATTGTATGATCAATGCTTTCTTATGTGTGATTGATAGCTTCTCATCTCAAATGGGACCCCAGATAGGTGGTCGAGGTTGACACAGTGCCTATACTCCCACCAAAAGTGACCAAGATTCCTCGTGATGTTTACGAGGAAATGAGCCAATGCACGCTCTAATCGACATGATCATTATGGGAGTGTAGGCACATCAACGAAGATCTTTGGAAGAGGGCGTAAAAACTTGAGAAAGAGAATGCTAGCCAAGCCATTGAGTTGGAGGATCTATGGTCTAGAAATGAATTTTTATTGGCCTGCGACGCTCCCAATGGCACTTGGCGTATGGATGTAATTGACTATGCAAGATACTGGTCAACCGTATGGGGTAAGAATGATGCCACACGTGAAATTATTGAGAAATGCTTGTAGATGGACTTATTGGCCTAGAAGAATCAGGACTCAAAGGACTACAACATCAAAGTGTATGAATGGGGGAAAGCACCAAATGGAACGTGCTACCTACCGCCGGAAATACCGGGATGCTTCTGTTGAGTTGCATACCCATGAGTTATTTCTTGATGTCATTGGCACTGCTAAGGCCTATGAAAAGTTCATGCAACAAGTAGTGGTTAGTGAGTCTCCTGAAAGAGAGATGACCCTACCTTCCGGGGAGACCACTACCACCACCTTTTCTCTAGGGCCGCCCAGATGGATGGTTGTGGAGAAGGGGAAAGTTGTGGCAAGCGTTGATTTGGTAGAGGAAGATTGGGCCAACCTAATCGAGGAGGAGATCCTACAGCGTCTTGCGGTTAGCATGGATAAGATACCCTCCAAGATGGATGCTAGCCCATCTTAGGTTAGCCACTTTTCATTAATGTTGTAGTTTGTTTCATGAGAGCCTTGTTGTAATTTCATTCCTTATTTTGTGTTTGTCTTATGTAGAATCCAAATGGAGGTGCGGGACCTAGTGGAGCTAGAGATGAAGATGTTGGCGGGGACTTGTAGTGTAGTGGCAAAAGATTTTATTTTTGTTTTTTGCATTTTATTGTTTGTAAGCATTATTTTATAGACTTCAAATTTAATAAAGAGTAAAAAGTGAAACAATTATTTCATTTTTTTGTTAATATTCTGTCAATGCGCTTGGGCCCCTTGTTCTAATTTAAGGCCATTTCGGGCCATCGCGATAGTTTAAGGCCATTTTGGGTCATTGCTAGTTTTAGGCCATTTCAGGCCAGGTGTAAGGTATTGACTACAAAGGTAATGCAATCAACAATTATAAAGTAAAATGTACATCATGCAAATAGAAAACTTAATGTAAAGTGCAAATCATGAAAACAACAAACTTAATGTAAAATGTAAATCATTCAAACAGAAAATTTAATGTAAAATGTAAATAATGCAAATAGCAAACTTAACATAAAATGTAAATAATGAAATTGGAGATGTAACAATTTATTAAAGTGATGTGAAGACAATTTTTAATTATGCGATTTTTTCTTAACCTAATGCAGGTTAGGAGAGGCATACGGCCGGGATGCCTTACAGTGGTATTCATCTATGTTATCATCTACCGTTTGGAAGGGCAACTCGGCCCACGTTGTTTCTTCACTTGAGTTGATGGTTTTGGCCTATTCATTTGTCAAACATGGTGTTTCAGTTTGAATGGGTGCTTGGTTTTCAAAGATTTCTATCTTAGAACCTTGCTCCACGTCTATGTTGTTTATACCCCAGGGAGCTACTTCGTCATCGTAAATCACTACTTCCCCACCTATGTAGGGTAAGTGGATTTCCTGATGTATTGGTGAGGAGATAGCCCTTAGTTGGGCTAACAATGACCTCCCTAGGATTAGGTTAAATCTAGGCATCTCCTCCACCACGATAAATACTACGCTTGTGGGGAACTGGTCCCCTAACACAAAGTTGATGTGCACAGTCCCCTTGACTACCACATGCTCTCCATTGAAGGACTTAAGGAACAAAGTTGCTATGGGATTGATTTGATCAACCAAGCCCAACTTGTCAATGATAGGAATTGGGATTACATTGGTGGTAGCTCCATTGTCAACATGTACCCTACGAATCTTATATTGGCCAACTTGAATGATAATGAACATAGGAGCAGTTGTCACTTGACCCTTTTCAGGGTAATCCTTGATAGCTTTGTCGTGCAATGTTAGCTAGGTTGGCCATTGTTCTTCGGCCATGGGGGGAAGCATAACAGCATGAATGGTTTCTCTTCAGCTAGCAAGTTTTCACTAATAGGGATGGATGTCAACATGTGAACAATTGCCTCATGATGGGTTGCATAGATTATTATCAAGTCGTATAAGCTTAGTGTTTTATTTTTTTGCTTTAAGGCCTATTTAACTTGTGAAAGAGCATTCAAGAAGTCTTGCCTACCATCTTGTTGTTTGCTAACCTTTTCCTATTCTATATGTCCTAGAAGATGAAGCTCCTGAGGGGGAGTTGCTTTAGGTTGAATGCTAACCTTTTCCTCTTCTATAGGTTGAATGCTAACCTTTTCCTCTTCTATAGGTTGAATGCTAACCTTGATGACAAACGGTGCCTATGTTGTTGTAGAGGAAGATGATGCAATTTTCAGCACAAAGGATGCAGGGGATGTCTAATGAGGAGCCTTAATGACAAAGGGGGCTTGTGACATAGTAGTTGGTAGCATTTCTGTGTTGCGAGGAGGTATATGAACCATGAATGGTTACTGTGGTGGTTCAAGATTATTGTTAATGCTAATAGTGTTGATGGTGTAACCTGCATTGTTAGCATTCAGGGGATCTTTGTAGATGCCCATCAACTAGTTTTTAGGTCGAATGGGACTACTCTCGTCTAGGAATAGCTTGCATTGATCGATCATTTTTTGAATGTCCTATTTTAGCGCTAAGCAGTAATCTGTATTGTGGCCACATAGTTGATGATAGTCATAGAAATGCTCTAACTCAAAATTCTTAGGCACTGGTGGTTCATTGGGCATAGTCAAGGAGAGGTTCCAAAGAACTTCACAATACCTTTAGTGACATTTAATAGCCTCCTCTAACATTCGTTTGTGTTGTATACACCCGGCTCCCAAAAATCGCTTCAAGAGTTTTGAAGGCTTAATTGGTAACAAAGTATACTTTGAGTAGTCCTTATGCTTAAAGTTTGGCATTGACTGGGTTTGCATTACAGGTGTTGATGCTTGTGGTTGACTAGTGCTAGTGGGGCTAGGTGTTACGTTAGTGGGAGCCTTGGGCATGGTGGCAGCCTTTTTTTTGTTGTTAGGCTTGGTCTCATTAGCTGCCGTAGCCACCGTGGTTGCTATAGCCTTATCTTTCTTAGTGTGTGCATTCTTGTAGGCCACGTAAGCTGGGTTCCTACTAGCCTCCACTACATCTTGGATGCTTTTGGTTTGAGAAAATGCTTGGCTGAGGGAACGTGGGGCTAGGTAGTAGAGCTTAGACTTAATGAAATCATTGACCACACCCTTAAGGATGGCCAACAAGTGAGCCTTGGCAATTGGTTCACGAATTTCATTCAAGGTTTCACTCCATCATTGTATAAATCTCTATGCAGACTTTAGCAATTCCTGCTTAATGCTCATGAGCTGGCCGAGAGTGACTTCCAATTTTAAGTTTTACTTAAAACGAGTCATGAATTAACTTAGCAGCTCTTCCAAGGTTGAGATGCAAGCACGTGGAAGTGCTTGGTACCAGTCCAAAGCTTTGCCTTTTAGAGACATGGCAAAGAATGATGGTGTGAGGCCATGGTTGCAACAACAAGGATTCAGACCTGAAGGTCACCAAATGTGCATTCGAATCACCCTCCCCATTGTATTTTGTAAATTGGGGAGTGACACCCTAAGGGGCAATGTGAGCATAGGAACAGCTGGACTGATAGGGTCATCATGGTAAAAGTCCATGACTTGGATGATTTTGGAACCAGTGGCTTTGAGACATTTAATCTCTTTAGTGAGGGTCTGGATGGGTTGGAAAGCTTAATCCAGACTCAGGGATGTTGCAGATGGTTGCGGGGCTGTAGGAGCAGCCATCATTAGTGGTGTTGCTGGGGTAGTGGCTTGTCCCATGTGGGGAACTGTTGGGACCACCCAGGTGACACCACTCAAAGTTACAATACATGAACTCAAAGTTACATTTCTCTTCGAGTTCATGACAGTCCAATGGTATGTTCGCCTACATTTTTGCACATAGAAAATTGTATCGCTTTTCGTCTTGGGGTAGACATTTGGATGATTGCTATCGTAGTCTCAAGGATTGCCTCGGCATTAACACTGGGCTGGGTGGTCGCTCGGGACCTGCTAGATTTTAGATAGAGTAAGGTACATCCAAGCTTGAGGTGGGAACTGCAGTAGTCATAGGATTCATTTTTTTGTAGTTGAAAACTGTAGAGGAGGTAGGCTGAAACTAGGTACTCTTGTAAGTGTTGAAAACTAGTTTCCTTCATTGTTACACCTACTACACTGAGCATGACTACTATGCTAACAAATTTGCTACACTACATGGAATGCAGGTAGCATAACACGATGAGTAGCATATCACAATGGATAGCGTAATGTAGTAGCGAACACCTGTGAAAACTTGTTTTAAGAGACTATCGCCTAGGGCACCTCCCGTATGGGTATGAAAACCCGGGAATGGTCTCAGCTGGAAAGGGCCATGTGACAATAATAATAATAATAATGAAGATTAACTACATCAGAAAAGGGCACATCATTGGCAATAGACGTAGTTACCGAATTTTAACAAGCAGATTGCACGTAAGCATAAACTTATACTTACTATTGTGCTGCAAATGCAGACAAGAAAACTATACTTATAAGGGCAACGCAACGAAACAAAACAATGCAACAGGGGAGTTTCCAATTGAAAATGGTTTACAAGTTGAAAATTGCAATATATTAGTATCTAAAGATTTGTGGATCCAAAAGCGAAAAAAAAGGAATGCTACTGCTTTGAATTATAAAACAATGAAATTTTAAGCATTAAAAAAAATGTTTAAAATTAGTGCATAAAGTGATATACGGCACAATGTACCGGTAACATGTTTGGAAATGCTGAAAATATTAAATATTTGTAATTGAAAATGCCAAACATCTTTGATATTGCTGTATGTCACTGAGATGCGGGTGTGGTTGCAGCTGTTCATCACATGCGTTGCTGTCAGATGTGTGCCGCTCACAGCAACAAGAGGCAAACACAAAAGAACAAAATAAAACAACGGCTTCTGATGGACATGCGCTGCCAATCGCTACACGTTTCAAAAAGAAAGATTGGTGAAAGATTGACCACCAGCCCTGTTGCCAATTCCAGCCCTTTTCTACAACGCAGAGAGAGACTACCATCCCTGAGAGACTTCGGCCCTTCCATCTGAGACCATTCTCAAGTTTCCATACCCATACGGGAGGCGCCCTAGGCGATAGTCTCTTAAAATGAGTTTTCACAAGTGTTCGCGTGTCCAAAATTTACGCATCAACAGTAGTAGAGGGTGTTACATAGTAAGCAGCATAACACTGTAAACGGGTGTCATGTAGTAGGTAGCATAACACTGTAGATGGGTGTTACATAGTAGGTAGTGTAACACTGTAGATGGGTAGTGTAATGGGGTAGACAGTCTAAGGACTACTACGTTGACAAAGTTACTATGCTACCCAAAATGTGGGCAGCATAATGCTGTTGATTGAGCAAGCAGTCAGTGTATCACGTTGATAGGATCACTACACCACACAAGATGTAGGAAGCATAGCATAGTTAATAGGCAGTGTGATATAGCAAGCAGTTAGAGGCTTTCGTCTTGCCATGTTCCAGAGGAATCTTCGTTGCTATTAGTCTACACCACCTGGTGCATAGACAACCACAAGGATGTCATGTCTATGCTAGTAGGTAACAGGGTACAGAAAACATGTAGGATTACCTGTGATATGCAAAAAGGACACAAAGGGCACTCCTTCTAGTGACAAAAATGGTAGCAATCAAAAACGTTGATGGCTGGAACATCGAGAGGTTACCAGGTGTACAACCTAACCCCGGATCCGTGCGAGGGTCATGCTGGAGAAAACGGAAATAGGGTGCCTTGAACAGTCTAGTCAATTAGACAGGGACTTAGTCGATGTACAAAAATCCATGGAGATGTTATGCATTAAAAGGAACGTAAGCTAATAGACAAGGATGCAAAAAATGTAGTGAAACGAAATGAAATAAGCTCTAGTAAGAGAATGCATCGTCCCAAAATCAGGGAATATGATCTTTTCTTAGCTAAAGAAGATGCACAACTGATGTGTAGTGTGGGTAGGCATAGCTTACAATGGAATGGTATAGTCATAGCTCCTTAACTGCTACCAATGGCCTACTAACCGGAGCTGATGAGCTGGTGCTTGCTAGGCTAGGAGAGATCTAGGAGGTGCTGCTACTGGGGTTTGCTACTTGTTAACCTTCCACTTGCCAGTCTCTTTGCCAAATCCAATCACCAGAAAGCCAACTACCAAAATGCCAATCACAAGAAAGCCAAGTCTAAAATCCAACCCCTTGGAACATTGTTCACTAGGGTGTTTATAGAGCTAGAAGTGGGAGAAAGACATGGTTTGGATGCCATGTGTCTTGGGTCCCACATGGTGCAAACATGGATATGTCATACTACTATGAAATGCTACACTGTAGTGTTACGGTGGCATGCTACACTGCTGATGTGCTACACTACAATGTAATGAGGCTGGACATGAAACCTACTAAGTTGTAACCATACTATTCACACTGCATGTGCTAGAATCTAGGGAACTACCATGTTTTTATAGAAAATGCAAAGTGGAGCCTATGCTCCAGGACTATGTCTTCCCTACTCTTATGAGTAGGGTCAAGCGTAGGGAAAATTTTGGGAATTAACAACGGGTGAAAAATAGAGCAAACTACTGATCTTGTCTGTTGAAGAAATGCTTGAGTATAAATGACTATTACCAATGAGTTCTGAAGCTATTGGGAATGTCTTGGGGCTTCTACACGAGTGTAACGCTACCTACACTACCCAGTGTATCGGTGTAGCGTAAACACCCACACGCTACATTGCATAGCATAGTCACCAGTCTTGAGACAAATCTTGCCTAAAAACCAAAGATATCCATCTAAGGCTTGGCTAGGCAAGAAACTTCTACAATTGAAAACCCTACCTTCCATGTTGAAAGGTCCTAGGACCTGCGGAGTTCATCCTTGGGACACTTTCGTGCTTTGTGTCCTTACTACGCTGTGCTACGATGTGTAGCATAGTACAACATAACAGCGATTGTGACATGCATCCTTGCTTGATTTGCAATGCCTTGTCAAGAAAATTTGGTTGGGGCTTGGGGGTAAAGTGGAACAGGTAGTCTTGGATGTTAGAGTGTGGCCAAGTGCTATTCCTTTGCTAGGACCACTTGCTAGAGGACCTTCGTGTGTTCTTTCCCTTGCTACACTATGCTAAGCTATGTAGTGTAGCACAGCATAGCACCCAGTTTAACTTGAATTCTGACTCAAATTGTAAACGTTTTGTCATGGAATGTCAGTCATGTCCTAGCGCGACAGTAGAACAAGCATGTTTGATGGTTGAAGCATGGGAAATTATGTTTAGTTTGTCAAAACAGTCTAAGTGGAAGCATTATCATAGTGGAGCCTTGCTATGTTGTGATACGCTGTGTGGCATAGCACAATGTAGCACTTAAATGAAGATGATTTTTGATAAAATTTTTCCCATTCTCCTACGTCATGTTGATCATGCTTCAAGGATGAAGTGGGGTGGATGTCCTAGAGGGCTGAATCATTCTCAATTGCATCTTTGGCACCTAATTAGTCTCCACATGGCCTGCTACGCTGTGTAGCTAGAAAACTTGCCAAACTATTTAGTCCATCTTGAATACTTTTGGCAACTCCTAGCATGGTCCCTGGGTAGATCATCAACTGGGTTATGTGTCAAGCTGGGCAAGCTAGAGGGTGTAGCAAGCCTGTCAGCCTGGGAGATAGAAAATTTTCTAGACTTTATGGTCTACCCCTAGTGCCTCTTTCATGCAAATTGGCTCATGGTTGGGTGCTACGTTGACTGTGCTGCAGACGGTGGTAGGTAGGCTCAGAAGTGGCTTCGTAGGCATTAGGACTTCTAAGGTGCCACGTTGTGTGCATGGTCTAGTGTAACACCGCGCTTACAGAGATCCTTGCCCAAATTTCAGGACTCTGCAGCAAAGTCCCAAAATTAATGGTGTTTCAATGGTTACCATGGATGTTGTAATTTTTGTTAAGACAAGGTTAATGAATTTAACATTTGGAAACATGAATTTTTCAGTGCATCTTTATGTTTTAATAACTAATATTAGTTTGATCAATAAATATGATTAATTCATGTCCTAATGATCATCTATCTTATGAGATTTATGACAAGAAAGAAGCAATCCAAGTATTAATTTGGGAAATTTTCAAGGAATAACCTTGGACCTTGAATGAGAGATATTGTCCTCCCAAATTTAAAAGGTATTCAACAATAAAGGTACATTGGAAATGAAGATTTATTCTTCTATAGTGGAGGATTTAAAATTTAAATTAAAAATTAAAGAATTAAACTTTAATCATTTGCACTTTATTAAGTCTTGATCAAGAATAAAAGTTCATGCAGATCATTGATAAGTGTGTTGAAGTATTTACTTAGTTACCAATGTACTTAAGAAAAGAAATTTCTCCATCTATTATTGTATAGTACCAAATCCACCTTGAATAGATGTAAGACATAAATAAAAACCTTGTAGAAGATTAAACCTAGTCTTGAAGCAAGTGCTAAAGGTTAAATTAATGAAGCTCTTTCAGATAATAATCATTTATATTATCTCTAATTCTAAATGGATAAGTCCTATTATTATAGTACCAATGAAACTAGGTAAGTGAAGATTTTGTATTAATTTTGGGGAATGTAGTAAATTGAGTAAGAAAGACCATTTTTCATTGCCTTATGTAGATTCAATTCTAGATAGGTTGCATAATCATGAATTTCATTATTTCTTAGATGGTTTGAGTGGATATAACCAAATATTTATTGCTTCCAAAGATCAACACAAAGAAACCTTCACTACACCTTAGGATACTTTTACTTTTAAATGAATGTTGTTTGGTTTATGTAATGCTCTTGCAACATTTCTATTTTCCATTACATCTATTTTTGATATGATTGATAAGGTTTTACAAGTATTTATGGATGATTATTTAGTCTATGAACATTTTTTATAGTACTTTATCTCATTTGTCATTATTATTGGATAGATACATTAATAAAGGCTTATATTTATCTTTGGAAAAATGTCATTTCATGGTTTAATAAGGCTTATATCTGGCATTTTATTTTATTTGAAAAGGGTAAGAGAAATTTATAAGATGTCTTCTCCAACTAATTTCAAAGAGATCCTTTCATTTCTTGGACATGTTGGTTTTATAGATATTTTATTAAATATTTTTCCTTAATTTCTTAACCCTTGGTGAAGTTGTTATAGCAAGATGCTATTTTTAAATGGACAAAAGAGTACTAAAAGTCTTTTGATACCTTGAGGAGAAACTAACTTTAGTACTTATCTTGTAAGTTCTTGATTGGAAGTTGAATTTTGAGCTCATAAGTGATGTATCAAAATTTTTTATTAGAGTAGTTTTTGGGTAGCACAAGGATAAGTTTAGATAAATTTAGAAACACTGAAATTAGGTTTGAAATAATTATTTATATAGATCATGCTTCTTTGAAATATTTCTGTAACACATGGATAGAGTGCCTTGGAATAATAAGATAATGTATTCTTTTAAAGGAATTTAATTTTTTTGTTAAACATAAGAAGGATTTTGAGAATTTGGTGGCTAACCGTTTTTCAAGAATGGACAACATCAAATCTTTAAAAACAAGTCTTGCATTTAATAATACTCTTCCTGATAAGTAACGTTTTATTTATTGGATGAATGCAATTATTTCAAATTTACATGACCCTTGGTATGTTTACATAGCCAACTATTTAACTATGATAAATATGTCAAAGAAATGGATTAAGGTCCAAAGATAAGCATTTATAGCTAAAGCACAGAAACTCATACGGATGGATCCATTTATGTAAAATATCTATAAAGATCAAATCATTATATGTTGTGTACCTGATCAAGAATAAAGAGAAGTTTTTTCCATAAACCTTGAAGGTGCATGTGAAGGTAATTTTGATAGTAAGGAAACCTATCACAAGATTTTGCATGTAGGTTTCTATTTGCAAACATTGTTCAAAGATGTTTTTGTGGGTTTTAGAAGATGTGATCAATGCCAAAGGCTGAGAGGACTCATACGATACTAAGACATGACTCTAGTGCCTTTCTTGGTGAGATGTAAGCTCTATAATTATTAGGATATTGACTTCATGGAGCCATTTCCCATAAGAAATAATAATAAGTACATCCTTATTTCAGTTGACTATGTTATGAAATGAGTTATGACAAAAGAAACCAGGTTGAAAATTAAAAAAGAAGTCATAAGATTTCTATGAAAAGATCTTATTCCTTTATTTAATCATCCACATATTCTTATCAATGATAAAGGTACACATTTTATGAATTTAATTATGGGTAAATGAATGAAGAAAATGGAGACTATTCATAGGACTGTTACATCCTATCATTCTTAGACTAATCGTTTGGTTGAGAGTATGAATAAGGAAATTTAAAATATATTGCAAAAGTTGGTAAGAAGCTATAAGAAAGATTATAATTTTTATTTACTAGATGCTTTGTGGGCTATTATGGCATATTTCAAGGTATCTTTGGGATTTACTTCTTTTAAATTAGTGTTTAATAAATAATCTTTACTTCCTACTTTTATTCCAAATAAAGCTTTCTATATGTAACATAAATTAGACTTGGATGATAATGCTTATTTGTATACTCATTTAATGATGCTTGATAGGTTGGATGAAGATTGGAAACACTTAGAAAAGAATAGAATAAAAATGTAACATGATAAGAAGCTCATTAGGTAGCATTTTTGGGCAAGTGATTGAGTTTTATTATTTAACATGCAATTTAAACAATTTTCTAGAAAGTTAGCATCTAGTTGGGAAAGCATTTTAGACTTCTTAGGCTGTTTGATAATGGGGATTTTAATATAAAACAGTCTAAAATTCATGAAATTCTTGGAGTTAATGGTCAATGCC
>MNCI01035130.1:855488-874194 GCA_015680685.1 Gnetum montanum
GGGTTCTCTTTTGACGTGGGGGGGCGACTGTGGGGCTTTTCCTCCCCTGGTCGAGGTCTGAGGCAGGGCGACCCCATGTCTCCTTTGCTTTTCATCATCACCATGGAACCTCATGCAATCCTACTATAGCACCTCGGGGGTGGAGGGCCTTGACATTGCGGGGGTGGCTTACCGCGTTGAGCACTACGTTGACGATACCATGCTTCTCAGCCGGGCGGCGGTCCTGCAGGCCCGGTGTATCAACCTGGCTCTAACCAGATTGGCCGCCAAGTTAGGCTTAGGATTCAACCGCACCAAGTCAGTAGCTCACTTCATCAATGTGGACCCACAGGTGCAGCATCGGGTTACACAAATTCTGAATGTGCAACTCGGAAAGAACACCGATACCTACCTGGGGATCCCGCTGTTCCAGTGGGGGCAGAAAAATTCTTGGATCCCCCTCCTGGCCAAGCTTGAGCACCGCATCAACCACTGGGCAAACCATTTTCTCATACGCAAAGGTCACCTCCTCATGGCCATTGGGATCCTTGCGGCCACCACGCGCTTTGTGGCGGTGGTCGCCGTGCCCCCCACGGCCATCATCCACCAGATCAACGCCCGGATCCACTGTTTCCTGTGGCGGGGGGGCAAAGGGGGAAGTAAACTCCATCTTGTCAATTGGCATCGTGCGGCCCGTCCTCATACGGCGGGGGGGTTGGGGGTCACGACTTTCGAGGATGAGTGTGCGATGGGGCAGCAGCGGCTAGTCAACTGGCTCACTCGTGCTCGGGGAGAGTGCAGTCAGTGGGGCCGTATCGTTCACCGGAAGTACATGCTCTGGCTGTCTGGATCGCATGTTTCGAGGCCTTGGCTATTTCTCTGCCAGCACGTGCGGCGGATGTTAAGTTTGAACTAGATCCACCTCGAGCCGCGCACCCTTTTGACCCATAAATACCCCCTGAGGACGGTTGGCTGGCGGTTTGGCGCGGGTGGCTCCCCGAGAAAGTCAACATCTTTCTCTAGCTCCTCAATTTCGTCACGCTCCCCGTGCGTGTGTTTTTGCAGCAGCGCAACATCCTACAAGACCCCACGTGTCCGCGGTGTGGCCATGGCCTCGAGACCCTCAACCACTTCATCTATGACTGCCCCTGCATGCGTGCCACTTGGCGCGCATGCAGAAGATCTCCCCCGTGATGATTCGATGGCGATTCTTGGTCGACGCTATTACTTTGGCACGCCTGGAAGGCGCGGAACTGCACAGCTTTTACACAGGCCGCTACCCCCCCCAGCAACTTATCCAGCAGACCTGTTGGGTGTGGCGTGAGATTGTGGCTGCTATGGGGCAGACGCCAACATACGAACCTGACTGTGCGGACTTCCAGGCGGATGAGGAGCTTTGGCGAATGGTTTGCCAGTGCAGATGGGACGCCCTACTGCAGAGGCTGGTCGGGGACCCTGACCTTCCTGACAACTCTTTCTTTACTAACTGGCACGGCGATCAGACCTTCTTCCGAGGCTGAGAAATTCGCTTGACAGAGGCTACCCTGGCCAACTACCTGGGGGTCCTGGCCGCTGGGGAGGTCATCCTGCCAACCTCCCACGGCCTCCATAACTCTGCGACCTTTTTCAAGGGGTTTTCCCTGAGAACGCAGAGCCGTCAGGTCCCTCGGACGTCCCTTCCGCGCCTCTGGGCTCATGCAGCCCTCTTGGTCGAATGCTTCTTTGTGCAGTCGGGGAATGTGTCCAAACTTCAGGGGCTGCATTTCACTTTCCTGAGGTGCTTGAAGGAGGGCACCCAGGTTAACCTACCGTGTTTCTTCCTCGAGGCCCTCCGCCTTCAGCGGCGCGGTCGCCGCTCGGGGCTTATTTTGGCTCTGTGGAGGGGGGCGGGGGGTGGGGGGAGCCGGGCCCGTCCTCTGCCCCCACTGGGGGCCGTCTCGCTGACCCCCCTGCTTCCCCCTCTTCCTCCACCCCGCCCACTCAATGGTGGCAGGCCGCTCTCCACCTTTCCTGGGGACGTTGCTCCCACCGCAACCCTGCCCCCTCGCTCGACCCCCCCAGCGCCCCCCCGAACTGGGAGGTGTAGCTTCAACAGGCGGTCGCTGCGGCTCGGGAGGCCGAGCGACAAACTTCGGAGAGTCGGTGGACCGAGACCCTGACCAAGTGGTGCGCCGACCACGATGCCCAGCTTCAGGAACAAGCACAACAACTGAACAGGCAGCATACGCTCGCAATGGAGACCTTGCGAGCCCAGCTCACGGATTAGCTCCGGGACCGACTCAGGGAGGAGCTGCGTCAGGAGGAGGCGGCCCGACAGGCTCAGGAGGCGACGGCCCGAGAAGAGCAGGAACGCTTGCAGGAGGAGGAGGAGCAAGGGCAATGGCAACTCGACCGGGCGCATCAACACAGTGCCCGCCAGTGGCTCAGGGGTGGGGGGGCGCTGCCCGTATAGCATTCTTGGCATTAGCTGTGAAAGCTCCTGGGGGAGCTCAGACGACACATCCGGCGCACGTCCACTAGATTCCACCCGGATGCGGGGGATTCCTCGACGGACTAGAGCAGACACGAGGCTCTTCTGCAGGGGTTTCAACAGGCCGCTAACTTCGTGGACACGGAAGAGCACCGTGCCACCCTGGACCTGCTTCATGAGTTGGAACTGCCTCGGTGTGCCTGTCGCCAGCTGCCAACTCGCCCCTAGCCCCCCCTGCTCTATGTTGAGCTCGTCGTTACTGTTTGTATGTGGGGTTGTGTCCCCCTGTTGGGGGTGCACCCCCCCCCTGTTGGGGTGTTTTGGAAGTCTGTACGGCTCTGTGGTTTGGCGGCTCGGCTTGATGTCGTCCGAGTTTTGATCTTTTGGTCTTTTGTGGGTTTTCGGGGCCTTCGGGGTGGGCCACCCCTGGTCTCCCCCCTCTTGTACTTGTATACTCGTGTACCATACTTTCAGTAATACATTCCCGAACATTCTCTCAAAAAAAAATGGTCAATGCCTCAAAATCTATTATGGTTAGATCCCTTTTTCTTCTATTGAATTTATTGATCATATGAGCCATCCTATCCAAGAGAGAAGTTTAATTTGATCTTAGATCTTTTTAGGAAAGGTTTCTATGCTAATATTTGAATCCAACAAATCTTATTCTTATTCATATTGTTGATGCTTATAAATATCCACTCTATGTTATTATGCGTAAATCATAACAATACTTTGGATGATAACATGATCAGAGCCATTGTATAGAATTATAAATTTTATTGGTATTCAGCCTTATGGTTTTATTGGAAGTAGCATGAGTAAAATTTTTTTCCTATTGGAAATTTAGACTTTAATTAGTCACCTAGAAATCATGATTATTTTATATAGCCTATGGAATTGACAACTCAAATTTGGATTATGCATTCTTAAATGATGAGTGATAGGTATCCCCTATGCCCAATCATACAATCATAAGTGTTCACTAGTGATTTGGTTAAATTATGTAGAATTAGTTAAGTGACTGATATTTCTAAATAGTGAATCATGGAGTTTGCAAGGTTATTATCTCCCTAATCCATGCTTGTGTCTTAATTGTATGTATAGTTAAGTGTGGTTAAGACATATGATGTGTACTTTTATAACTATTTTTAATATATATTTTTCTCCTAATAGCTAGATGTTTGAGTGAAGTGTGAATGGTTAATTATCTAATTAATGAACTATTTCATTAACTAACTATGATAACATGGAGCATCTGTTCCCACTTACCATACACATCCTAAACTAGTACTAACACTATTGGATTACCAATTGGCTGTTGGAGAGCTTACCAAATACCCATTGCTGGGGTATTAAGCATAAATACATTATGCTCAAAGTGGTCACACTCACATGTTTATGACTAATTATATTAATTAATTAAGGAGATAAATGGAAGATGCATGAAAAGTAAAGTACTGAACAAAAATAGTAAACTATTCTAAGTACTACAATGGATGTAGAAAATCTTGCTTTTATTGTCGTTCATGCCAATGTGTTCAAGTACATAGAAACTCAAATAAAATGCTATACAATCTCATAAATCCACACTATAGGCACTTAGAGGAAGAATATTATATCTCTGGAAGAAGAAAACTACAATGGTTTAGCTATGAACAAGACCAAAAGGTACCATAAATGCAAGTACATGCATTTATATAGGCAATGACTACATTAGTGTTGATGTACTTACATCAATGCATCCTATCATTCGTCAATGAGGATACATCAATGAATTTGCAGTAATGAAAACATGTCAAGAAATCCTATCTTATTGACTATTCATCATACCCTTAGAACTAATTGAAAACTCATCCTCAAGTAAAAAAACATAGGACTAAGCTTCTTACAAATTTGGGCAAGTATGATATTTATTAACAAGAAGACATGCAAAATATTACTAACTCTGAATGTCGAATTATACATTGTTATAAAAATGAGTATCCATTACAACAAAATTTGATACTTTATAAAATTTTAGTAGGTGTCTGTATAATTAAGAAAGATGTGATGAAGTCTCAAATGGTTCCAGGAGGTGGAGGCTTCTATGGCTCTAATGGTTTCCCATCCCATCTTAGTACTCCTAGAGGTTGAGGTTGACTTGCTGCTATTGCTGCTTCTGTGGAAAGCTTGAAAGCATCTAGCAGTGCTTTCATCTTCTCATCTTTACTCCATGGATCATAAATAGTCCAAGTGGCTTCATTGATATGGGCCAGTGTAGGAGCATTCCATGGGCATGGCATTAAAGGAAATAATTCCTTCATGTTGGAAAACTAGGTTGTGAATTTTTTACATTCGATATTGAACATCCTTACTAGGTTCTACAGCTCTTGGTAGTCATTCATCCTTCTAGTCAAGTTCTTAGTAATAGATAATTAATCAGTGAATTTTCTACTGAGAAATTCAAGCTTTATGTTTGCTCTCCTCAACTTTTGTTTTGTTTCCTTGTGAAACTTGAATTCCATCTCATAAAGAAGGTAGGAACTTGCAACCTGCTTCTCAAATTTTGTCCTTGGTCTCCCTACTATCAACATCATCAAGTTTGAGTAACAGAGGTTAGTAAGCTCCATGTACTCCATCATCTCTTCAATTTGTAACTTCTTTAAGTGAATTTCTACCTTATTGTATGCATTCAGTCCATTGAAGATAGGTTGTCATATGTTGACTCTTTGTTGGAGTTCCTAGAGAGTCTCATTTATCTTCATCTTTGCTAAATGAATATCCTTTTCCTCTATTTTACCACCTTGAGAAGCCCAACCTAGTCATTGTAATGATTCTTTACATGTTCAAGCTTTAGGGCTTCATTCTTCTAGGTAGCTATCTCAATTGTAGTCTTTTGGAAAGGAGCACCAACTTCCCCCCTTTGAGAGATTATGATTTTTAACTTCCAATCTTTTCAAATCTAAGTTTACCTCAATAAGTTTCTCTTGCTACTAGTATATTAATTTGACCATCTAGTCCTTTTGTTTCTTAGCATTTCACAGGTGATGATTATCCTTTGTGAGGACCAAGTTTTTCTTCTAGACCTATAATAGGTACTTGTTAGTATTGAAAGCCATGGCTTCTGGCAAGGATGTGTCAATGATCATAGCCTTCTTTAGATTCTCTGACTTTTGAAGTCTTTTTAAAAATTATTTAAAAGCTTTATTCATAGTAAATGTAGGGTTGAGAATCATAGGGTTAGAGAGATAGGCTTGCAACTAAGCAACTTTAGTGGCCATTCATTGATTATCTATGGTGGCCTTCTTAAGTTGTGCATTGGAAATAAGTAGTTTTCTCCTTGTCTCAAGCAACTATGATTGGTTTCTGATTATATCATATTGAAGATCAAAGTTCTTCATAAGTGGTTTCCTAGTTTCAACTAGTCTTTCAAACATCTCCTCATATTAGGCAACACTCATTTGATTACTATTTTCTCTTGTGGATGCATGGATGCCGATCATGATGGTAATGTTAGGTACAGTTGCTATATGAGCATTCAAGGCCTTAATAATCCTATCAGTCACCACCTCTGCCATTGTCTCCTAGTTTTGATGCTACATGTCTAAGATGGTCACCCCATCACCTTTCTCTAACATGACATATAGGGTTGTGGAATTTCTTGAAATTTTAGGAAATATTTATTTAGGAATAGATACTATGACCTCTTGAGTACTTTAATTGGGCCTTGTAGATGTTTGGTTTCCTTGAGCTAAGAACAATGAGGTAGAAGCATAGTAGACCATATCATTTATGTAACAAGCTATTCCTTCCATTTTGGATAATTTGTGGATGAGGGATGGAAAGGAAAAAATATTCCTTTTTTTCTTATTTTTCTTGAACCATTTTTTCTATCTCCAGGAAAATGAGCTAGGGAAGATTGATTGGGAACTTCCTGCTTAGAGCAGTGCATTCTTAGGTAGACAAAGTAGTGAATTTTCTAGGGCTCATCATTGGATTTAGGTGATGAGCTATGATTTTGAATTATGCTCTCTCTACCTTGGTAAAAGCACTACACTCCTTGCAATCAATCCCATAGCATCACTGCACCCATTCTTTCTTTACCTCTACCTATGTTGAAATTTCAACAAATTTGATCCTAGTATTTGGTAACTTGAGGGCCTCTACAATGGTCTCAACCAAATAGGAGATGGTGATTTCTTTGATTTTTACCAATGTGTCTTCTTATCAGTTGTTCCAAAATAAGTAAGTCTCCCCCATGTACCATTCTCCATTATTGAAGAGAATGGACCACATAGGAGACCCCTGTAGTTATGTACAAACCTCCTTCGGCATTAGCTCCAAGAAAGATCCAAAGTTTAGTGTTTGAAGAATGAGACATTATACCTCCTTGGTTGCAATATTCTTGAGGTAGGACTTTATGAGAGTGACTTCTAAACTAGGCCTTAACATAGGAACCTCATCTTGCCTAGACTAGCGTGTTCTAGTAGTGGGAATCTAGCAAAAAAATTTCACTTTGGACTTCTTTTAGAGGGGCTTGATTGCATGATTCACTTTAGGTGCATACTCATGAGGCTATTGTAGTTTTTGATGTTATCCCCTTTCTCCTCTAGGTTACTTCTAACTAGGCTACAAAGGACCTCTTACTTGTGGTCCTTATTTCATTGCCATCTATGATCACAAACATAATCCATGATTAGCTTTTACTTTATAACCCATAGTTATTTTAATACCTTACTCATTAGATCAGGTTATGTTTCATTTGTGGGGATTAAGATTTTGTCATTTCAATAATTTTTTTGTGATCTTGGCTAGTTGTATTATTTTAATATTATTTTATTTTTTGCTATCAAAGTTCATGTGATGGTCTTAATCCTTTATGGTGGTTGATTTTAATATTATTTTAATAAGCTAATCATGGAAAGTTAGAAAAATTTTAAAAAATTTCATACTAAAAATCAAAGGTTTATGTTCCCCATGATGTAGTGCTTACCTCTAGTAGTACAATAATTAAAAATGGTTGAAATCAGGTTAATAGTTGAGAAGTTATAACATTTAGAAGGATTTTGTGCTCTAAAAAATTACAAAAACTATTCTTTCTCATTTGGAAAATGATGCAAAATGAACTAAGTGTTAAGTGTATTTATATTATTTTTTCCCTACATTGATGGGGATATGTTGATGGGGCTATGTCGACTAAGCTCACTTCATCGATGGGGTTGTGTCAATGCAACCATACTTAGCAATTTTGCATACAAGAAAAAAGAGGAATTTTTTATGAATTTTGGTACAAAACAAGTGCCCAATGGAAGCCAGAATGATGTAGAATAATGGTAATAACATAGAAGTGGGTGATGTTAGCTTAGGAAAATAGATTTAAGTAGATTTGGATGAATTTGAAATGCCAAAAAATAGGGCAAAACTAGACGTTTGAATGCCAAGTGATGGAATCAAATTCGTAAAAAGCTAATGGATAGGAATTTAAATTAGGTAGATGAAAGGGAATACAAGTATGCTACTCATCATTGGCACTGTTGCCATAGACTTAGTTTAGTTAAGTGCACTAAACATAAACTAGTGAATTCATATACAAGCATTGTAGAAAAATATAATGAAATATCTATCATCCATAATAATAACAACAACAACATTATTTTAAGGCACACTTAAGATATAGTACAAACATGGCTTCTACTCATAGGAATGAATCTCCATTACATAAGAACAATTCATACAAGCAATAAGAAAGGTAATAGGAAAGGACATAGAGAATCATTAATGAGAAGCCTCAATAGCTAAAAGTTATCTATGTGCATTTGGATTCCTATTATCTAGACTTTGCCTTCATTCTCCACTAGGATGAGGAGTTACACTGGAAAGATATGGATGGTAGCATTGTGTTACCTCAAAATTGATCCGTTCCTATCGTGCTCATGGTCCAACTCATGAGATTGAACATTAAAATAGCCAGGCTTGAGTATGAAATCATGGAGCAAGTCTCTAGGGACTACCAACATATACAAGTACAACTTTGGAAACATAAATGCATGAATGCTGACTATGAAGCCTCTAAAGGTAAATGAATCTTGATACCATTATTCCTACAACTACATAAAGAGGGAAAGGATTTCTTTTCTAGCCATTCTCAATATATAGATTCTCCTTTCTTCTTTGAGAAGGACACCTTTCACCAATAGTTGTAGTCAATCTTAGAGAACCTTGGTGATGGGAAGACAAGGTCTAAAGGATAAGGAATCTCAAAACATAAATCTCCTAGTCATTCATCTAAGGACAAGAAGAATGACAAGGAGAAGAGAAAAGATAAGAGGAAGAACCGATACAAGGAACAAAAGAGAAGGCCTAGAAGGCACCATTCTCCTAGTCCTCAATCTTCATCATCCTTCTTATCATCAAATCTTGATAGGAGAAGGCATAGAAGAGATAGAAATAGGATCAATTAGAATCAAGGTAGAGATGATAGGATGTTCCATCGTGATGATAGAAACCAAGATGGGAGCCAAAAAAAAAGAGAGGAACATGAACACCACTAAGAAAGGAGGCATAGAAGAACTCAACATAGGAGGCATGATCATAATAGGGGTCATCATGGATGTGATGATGATGATGAATCATTACTGGTCACTAGAAACTTACTTAATGTTTTATAAGTAGTTAGATTTTCCACCAAGCATCAAGAGGAAAATAGGATTAAATAGTT
Source organism: Gnetum montanum (assembly GCA_015680685.1). Classification (NCBI taxonomy): domain Eukaryota; kingdom Viridiplantae; phylum Streptophyta; class Gnetopsida; order Gnetales; family Gnetaceae; genus Gnetum; species Gnetum montanum. The sequence continues at coordinate 864,635 of MNCI01035130.1, forward strand.
GGATATGAATAATATCCCCAAGTTTAAAAGGGAATATAATGTAGATTCACAACATCATCTATAAGTTTTTCATGATGCTTGTGCATTATAGAACATTAAAAACAACTAGTAAAAGATGAAATTTCTCCCAAGGATACTCATAAAAGAAGTAAAAAATTGGTATCGATAATTAGAACTAGAATTCATTCACCAATAGAGTACATTGTTAAAACTATTTAATGACAAATACCAAATATACTCCCAAGTGTTCACCATGAGAAAGTATATTCAACAATGAAAGTAAGGAAATCATGAGTCCTTGGATGTAGCCTTGGGTAGATACTACTCTTTGTTGCATCAATGCCTAGGCCATGGATTCTCTCAAAGGGAGCAACTTTGCAACATCATAGATGGGCTTTAGAAAAAAGCATGAGAAACTGTCAAGTTCTATGCCCAAGGGAGACTTTTTGAGATGAGAGTCAATGAGATCCAAAGTCTAATAGAATAGGTGGATAAAGAAGAAGGGGATTTGAAGAAACAAGTAGAGAAGAGTATAACAAAGATCGTTCCATTTACAAGATGCAGGTATGTTTTTGTAATCGAGAGGTGGAAGCACTATTAGATGAAGTGGTGTAGATAAAGACCTTGCCAATATAAAATTCTCTCTCTAAGATATTAGCTAAGGTGGACAAATTATGGAACTCCTTAGATGAGAAGTGTCAAACTACCTTGAAAATTGTGGAAAATAAGGAAGAGTAGGGGAGTAAAGAATAAGACAGAAGGATTAGGAAAGATGTAAATGAAGGGTATCATTAGGAGAAATATAAGGCTTCAATTATTGATGAGGTTGCAAATTTTGAAATAGATAATGATGGATGTGATGTATGCTAGTATGAAAATCCTAAGGGATGTTTTCCTATGTTTTTGCATCTACAAGAAGTTTGGATGTATTCCTTGAATCTAAAATTTGTAAAATAATAGGCATATAGGAGATTTCCTTATCCACAAGATAATCATAGGTAGTAGTTTCACCAAATATAGTACTATCCAAGTGGAGTGCCATCTCAATCTTAGGAGCAATATTGGTAGTGAAAAAACCCATAGTCATGGGAAATGCCACCATCATGATAGCAGTATCAGCATTAGCAACTAGATCCTAATCAATATTATGTCTAATAGCTTGTATCTCCTTGTGGCTCTCCAACCCAAATTCCTTTCACTTAGCATTACTACCCTCCAAAATATCATCCAAACCATACTCGACAACTTGATTCTTCCTTTTCTTATCCTTCTTCCTATCCATCACCAAACTCTGCATCATCCAATACTACTTTCTTGTCACCTACTTCATCTATGCAAGGAGAAATTTCACTAGGACCATTAGCTTATAGTTGGATAACCATGCAAGTGGTTCTAAGTCTAAACCTTGAAAGAGGACTTTCTTTAGGACCAATAGTTCACCAAAATCCTCAGAGATACATATGACTGCTAACCCTACATCTACCACTTCCAAAACTATCCTTGAGCCTCTTTCAAATAAAAAAAAAACTCCAATGTTCATACTATTATGCTGATATATGCCATCACTAGTTAGATTAATGTTGGCCACCTTCCTAGAAAAAGATCTAATTTTTGGAGTACCCTTATTTATTTGTAGATAGTAGAGAATGATTTATGTAAGGCTCTATTAAACTCAAGTTCTAGAGTGGATTTAATCTTACAATATATGTACAATTCCTAGAACTTTCCTTCATTAAAAAATGCAACATCAAATTGGAGCTTGTTGGTTGGTCCATCACTATCCCATTGGGCTTAGTTGAGTACATAGTGACCACCATTTCTAAGTGGTCTTATCCTATAGATTTTTTGGTAATCCAAGTGGATAATTACAAAGGGGGCTTTGCCATTATCATGGAAGGAGTTTGACTTAGTACCATTGATGCCAAGATGGGGATTCAAGATCTTTCCTTGGAAGTCTCCATGGAAAATGAATTTGAAAGAATAAAAAATAAGTGATTTCCATGCATCAAATATAGTGACATAGGGTGCCATCGCATGCAAAATATATGGGCCATGCAAAGTACTTCCATCACAACATGTAATAAGTTTAATGACGAATCTAATATTCAAAAGTGGCTCAAGAATGAGAATACCAAACCATTCAAAAGATGCATGCAAACATCTAACCCACTTATTAGTTCTTTTCCTAAAAAAATGAACCAAATAGAGAACTTATAAAAGGACATCTTACACTCTTACTATATAATAAAAGAATATGTTAAACAAGGAGATCCATGAAATAAAATAGAAAATTAAAAAGTGAACATGTTTGGATCCTTTAAAAGGAAAATACCTTCTAGTCTAGTTGAAGATATGTCTCCAAATGATTGAAACTTGATTATCATTAATATTAAATGTGCTACCAAGTAAAAATTAAAATCACTAAAGATGGTAAATGAAAACTTATGGTGTATAATTAAAGAAATGTTCAGTCCATTTTTTGCATGCTTACCCATGAGTTTAGTCATGGGGGAGATGCCTCATCTTGATTCAAGAACTAATAAGTACCTTTTCACTTTTTGTTTTACAATTTTTTATCACTTTCCTATTTTGAAACTACTTCTCATCAATTTCAATTATTTTCTATTACTTCTATATTGAAATATCCTTCAAATTTAATATATCTTAGCCATCTTATGAACTAGATCTTTGTTTTTAGTTGTTAGAAAGCTTGTGAGCTTCTAGAGTTAATCTCATTTATGATGGGGACTAAGATTCAATTTTTGAAATTTTCCTAACACCCAATTTTTTAAAATTATGGTAACTAATAGTAAAAATAATAAAAATGACTTGAGAAAATTAATAATTTTAGTTATCTCATAGCCTTGAAAACATTCTTTCATAATCACTTGAAGCCTAAATGCTAAATTGTTTCAAATTTTGAGCTAAGTAAGAATCTAGGAAGGGTTAAGCATTAAGAAAAAAATTACCAAAATTGACACTGATCCCTTGGTAATTGCAAATGATGTTAAAATGAATACATAAGGTTAAAATTATTTTACAAGAAAAGGAAAAGAGGACAAGAGAAGGATAGAGGATGATATGCCAATGGACAAATAGTAGCACATACAAGGATTAAAACTCAAACATCACATGATTGCTAGACCCATGAGATGGTGAAGAGAAATTTTAGGCCATCCTTCAAAAATGCTCTTCATAAAAGAAAGAATCAACACAATAATTAAGATTGGAAAATCTACCACCACTAGCAAGAATAGGAAGATTCATTTTTGGTGGATTTTTAAAGACTTTCAATTTTGTAAACTTTAATATTAATACAATATTTTTATCATTTTGTAATAGATCCACTTAAATAAAAGTTTTTAATGCAACACTCGGTACTTGTAATGGTAGCTAATTTAGTCTTGGTCACCCCACAGTTTTTTTAATGAAAAGTTATCTATTTATATATAACTTGAGGATGAGTTTTTAGTTATTCATGTGGGTATGATGAGACTTGATATGTCAAGTAGTTGAGTCATAGAGATATGATGAAGTATCATTTTGTTAAGTGTATCAAAAAGCTGAGATATTTTAGATGATATTTCACATTTGCATTGTAGCATCCCTCTCAATGTATCTTAGTTGGCTGCTACACCATAGATGTTACATCACATATGCTATATTGTAGATGCAATATTACATTTGATATAACTTAGCTGCATTGATGCATTGTCATTGATGCATCTTTGTTGACACAACCAAATGTATTAATGCATCCCTAACAAGGGAACTAATGATGAGAAGCAAGTATCCCTTATGTACAATCATACAAATCACATGCATTCACTAGTGATTTGATCAAATTCCATACACTTAGTTATCCAAGACATTGATATTTCTAAATAATGAATTATGAAGTTGAAAGATTATTGTCCTCTTAATCCATACTTGTGTCTTAATTATACACATGGTTAAGTGTGGTTAAGGCATATGATGTGTATGTTTATAATTATTTTTAATAACTAGATGATTGAGTTAGTCTGAATAATTAATTATCTAAAAAAGCAGCTATTTCATTAACTAACTATGTTAACTTAGAGTATCCATTCCCATTTATTGTACACTTCCCAAAAGTATTAACACTACCTGGTTACCAAGTGGCTATTATTGGGCTTACCAAATATTCACTGCCAGGGTTACCAAGCATTAATACATTATTCTCAAAGTGGTCATACTCATGTGTTTCTAATTAATTATATTAACTAAATAAGAACATAAATGGAAGGTGCATGAAAAGTAAAGTGCTAAATAAAAATAGTAAACTATTCTAAGTGGTGTAATGAATGTAGGACATCTTGATTTTATTGCCATTCATGCCAATGCATTCAAGTACATAGGCACTCAAATAAAACATCGTGTAATCTCATAAATACACATTGTGGGCATTTAGAGAAAAAATATTCTATCTCTAGAAGAATAAAACTACAAGGGTTCAGCTATGACTAAGACTAAAAGGTCCTATAAATGTGAGAAGTGCACACATTTATATAGGTAGTGACTACATCAACGTCGATGTACCTGCATGAATGCATCCTATCATGCGTTGATAGGGGTATGTTAATGGCCTACATCAACACGAATGTGTCAATGTAGCCTGCCTTATTAACTATTCATCATTAGGCATTGCTCACTTTGAGTACATGTGAAGTAGGAAGTTGAGCTGATGCATGCATTATACTTAAAAAGATATGTTGAATCTTACATCTTGCTCCACACATCAAAAAATAAAATGATGTGTTATTGTACATGAAGATACTCATTATTTTCTTTGAAAGCTTCACTTATCTAGTAGCATTTGGAAATTTTATTCTTGGATATCATACCATGACATTGAATAAAGCATTATTAGATTTTCAATCCTTCTATGATTCATGGATCAATGATTTTTTTATGGGTATTTACTCCTTTCCTTGCATATTATTCAAAGAATGTTCAAAACAGGATTTAAAGATAATGGGAGTTCCTCATGTAAGAATTAGACATCATAGATATAAATGTTTTAATAGTTTAGCAATTATGGAGAGAGAAAAGACTAATCATCTTTGAGGTTTGTCTGATTTCTTTCTCATGATTGATGCTTTTTTATTATTAGAATATGATGTTTTCTTATTACACCTTACATCATTCATGGGTGTAAGAATTTGACTTGGTCTAATGCATGCATAAGTGAGAATGATAATGGAAGTTTTGAAAAAGAAAACTTAGTTGGTATGTATAAAAAAGTATCATTATAATGCCAATTTTCTATCATTAGAGTAGAACTATTTTTGTAGTTACATGATATGTTAAGTTCTGGATTCTTGAAATCTTCCTTAATTAGGGATATGATATAAGGAAGGTTCAACACAAGGGTTGAGTTACACCATGGTTATATTTTTCATTACACATTAGACCATGCCCTTGGTAGTGTAACTAATTGGTAATACTTGTAGGATAAGGGTATTCTCTAGAATATTATTTGAGCATAAAAAATGACATACTTTCCATTAATCTTTGATGAGTCACCAAGTAAGTGCCTCGATATCGAACCCTCAATATCGGATACATGATATCGGATGGGCCAATCGATATCGGACACACGATGTTAGAACCTATCTCATTGGCTATAAATGGAAGATAGGGGTGCTTGGTCTTGGACATTAGTTTCTTAGTTCCTTAGCTGAACTCTTGTAGTTTTTTCCTTCCAGAGTTAGAATTATTTCTGAGTGCCCGCAATAGGAGTCATAAAGTGAATGAATCTTTATTCAAGCATTGTGTACCTAAGCACACCTTGTGTCCAGAAAGAAAGATGAACTTTGTGATAAATCTTGCAACATTTGGAATAGCTTAATTATTGGATTTCATGTTATTTATTGTTATTTGATACTTTCCTTACACCAACATCCATTCATACACTAGTGTTACAGACTTAAGTTACTAGGATAGAAAATATAAAAGAAAAACATAAAATTCATACACCTCAAGTGTACTTAACCATACAATTATTCCTTACAAGTAAGCTTGGGAAGATAACGATTACATAACTCATCCTTATTCTATGGAGCTGCATAAGTACTTAATCCTCAAAGTTTGACCGAATCACATGTGAATGCTCATCTTCATATGGTTGGGCATAGGAGTACCTCACCGCTCATCATTGGCACCGTTGCTGGGGATTTTGTTGTTTGTGCGCTGATTAGAACTTAGGAAATTCTTCCATTGTTGGAACGAACCCTTAGAGTTAACTATCTTACAATCACCATAAAAGGGTATTGCAAACTAAATAATCAATCATGTTTCCTTCTTCTTATGAGAGTGCTTCACCAACTAGGTTCGACGCCATGAACAATCGGAGGTGGGGTGCACATAATGATCCGCTAGTGCCCCAATAGTTTCACATGGTATATGCTCATCCTAATGAGTATGTACCAGAGTTTACCTTTATCCTCCACTAGGATGAACAACTGTGATGGCATGATTTATAAGGTAACATAGTGTTACCTCCCAATCGCTCAATTCCAAGCATGCTTCTTCGTGCTCTCACACGAATTGGTATGCAACACTTACAGTTAGAGTACATTGTGCATGAGCAAGATTTGAGAGATTATCAACCCACAGAGGCACAATACCAAAGGGATCTACAAGAAGAAAGACATTACGAATCTGTGAAGGGGAAGTAGTCTCAGGATGTCCTATATGTTCTAAGTAAAAATGATGGTGGTGAACCTATATCGGGAGGTTTTCCATAAAATGTTGTTCCTCTCGTTGACTTCGGTCAAGGAGCTAGGTACCAAAAACTTCACTCAACTATTCATAATCTAGGTTCTAGTACCAACAAACACAAAGGATCCAGAAAAGGAACATGAACACATGACAATGATAGACATTCTGATCGGAACCACAACCGAGGCTATGACCACCAAAAAGAAGGTGATAGGTGCTGTCATGGTGCTAGTCCTCCTTCCTCTTCACCTTCATCATCTTCTTCCCCCTCTCCTTTAGGATCTGAATGCAGTCACAAAGGGAAAGACCATGAGGACAAGGATAAGAAAAATAGAAATCATAGACAAAACAGTCAAGAAAGGAGACGAGGGCATTTTAGAAAGACACATCACAAAAGAAGGGAGAGTAGGGAACAACATAGGCATCATATACATCATAGATAGCATGATCACGATGAACTCCTACTCACCACCTAAAGTATGTTAGATATAATAAAGGCTGTTAGGATCCTAACAAGGCACTAGAAAGACAGTAGGATCAAAAAACTAGACATGAATAACATCCCACAATTTGAAGGGGGATATAATGCTGATCTTCAAAATCATTTGCAAGCATTCCATGACACATTTGCCTTGTAGAATATAGAAAATGAGTGGAAAAAGCTAAAGTTGTTTCCACATACAGTGATTAAGGAAGCAAAAAACTAGTACCAATCCTTAGAATTGGAATCCATTTGTCGATGGAGTACCATGTTGGAGCTATTCAATGATAATTATCAAACATACTCCTAAGTGTCCAACCTGTGTAAGCAAATCCAAGGATGGAAATAAGGATGGCATGAAACCTTGGATGCTACCATATGGTTACTCACAAAAGGAACAACTATGCCATCTCATGGATAGGCTTAGGTATGAATCATGAAGAACCCTTGGGACTTACACCCAAGGAAGGCTATCCAAGCTTAGAGCCCATAAAATACAAAGATTGTTGTATTAAGTTGCCAAGGAGGAAAGTGAGTTGAGGAAAAGAGAAAGTGTAGAGGAGTACAACAAAGATCCTTCCCTTTGAAAGAAGGAAATTAGATTTTTTGAAGATGAAGAAGAGTCACCACTTGAAGAGATGGTGAATAGAAAGATTTTACTCATTCAAAACTTTGTATCAGAAGTATCGGCAAAAGTGGATCAAATGTGGAATTCCCTAGATGAAAAGTTTTAGACTATCCTAAAAGTAGTAGAGGAGTCTAGAGAACAAAGTAGTGACCGAGAGAGAAGAAAAAAGAGAGAAGCTGAGTATGCATGTAACAAGGGTAAGGGCAAGGTTGCCATCATTGAAGAGGTTGTGGATTCGGACACAAACGATGATGGTGGATGTGAGATTTACCAATATGACCATCCTAAGAGATGTTGCCTAGTGGTGTCACATCTACAAGAGTTTGGGGTATATGCACTAAACCCATGATTAAACAAATGACAAACACCCAGAAGGTTATTTTATCATCAAGGTAACCCAAGGCAATTCTACCAACCCTTGACATATTATTCGAGTGGAGCTCCACCACAATCGAATGAATAGTTTCAAAGGTGGCAACACCCACAATCATGGGGAATGCCACCACCACATCAAAAATACCTTTACCATTAACTTGACTCATAAGAATATTACATTCAATAGCCGATCTCTCCACATGACTCTCCTAGTCACTTTGCTCTTCAACCTCACTACTAGACCCTTAAGTACTATAGAACTTCTTCTTCTCGGGGTGATGCTCCACATACGTACTATCCTTCTCATCTGTCTGCATCTCTTCCATCCTTGGTTGCATTACCACCTGCTTCAACTATGCAGGGTGAGCTTCCTACCTAGCCATAGCAACATAACACTATAATGGCTATTAATCTTCAACCTACTGCTGGTTCGAACAACTGATCAAAGAAGAGACATTTCTTTAAAACCAATAGCCCAACCAAGTCCTTACAATCACAAGCGTCTAATTATCCAAATGCCTTATCATCATTTGAATCTTTGGAACTTCCTTTGAATCAAAAACTATACTCAACCCACACTATTATGTTAACCCATGCTATCACTGATTAGATTAAAGCTGGTCATCTTCCTAGAAAATTCTCCGATCTTGGAAGTCCTCTTATATATTTGCAAATCACTAGAAATGCAACTTGTAAAGCTCTTTTGGATTCAGATTTTAGTGTTAACTTAATCTTTCAAGAAATGTACAAAGCCTGGAACTTGCCTTCACTAAAGAAGAGGAATATCCGTTTAGAGTTGGCCAACTAGTCCATCATTGTTCCATTGAGACTAGTGGAGGACATTGTCACCCATGTTTTTGAATGGTCGTATCTAGCCGATTTCCTAGTGATCCAAGTCAAAAACTATAAGGGAGACTTTCCAATCATATTGGGAAGAGCATGCCTAAGTATGATTGATGTAGGCCTAGGAATACATGATCTTTCCCTAGAGATATCAAAAGAAAATGCATTTGAAAAGATCAAGAAGAAGAAATTTCCATGCATCGCATATAATGACACATGGTGTAACTGCATGTAGAAGTCCTGGTTTGTAAAATTCTTAACATTGCCTGCATACAACTAGTGTGCACAAGTAACTGACATAGAAAGATTCTTGTATGCAATAGCCACAAAATAGGAAGGCACCTAGTGGCTAACAGATGACCTAGAGAGCAATTCAACTTTATGCATGGAACCAATTGAGAGCTTGACTTGTGCCTATATTGATAGCATAGATGAATTCGAGTAAGTCCATCACCAACTTCAAAGTACTGACATTGACAATATCAATTG
>MNCI01035130.1:875038-902247 GCA_015680685.1 Gnetum montanum
AATAATATCCTACAAGTAAGATTTTAATGGCTATTTGTCTCCCAACATAATGGTCACCACAATGGCCCTCATGAGTGTCTTGGAGAACTCACAATTGATTTGCATCAGGAACACACCATCAGACCAAGCCATCAAAACACACCTTGTAAAGGTGTCCATTGATTTCCATGAAATGTTTGACTCGATGGAGAAACTGTTATTTCTTTCTAACATCAAGCCCTTGTGGTGTTTCTTGTATAATAAGATAAGAAAGAATGCTATTGTACTAATTTGTATCTATGGGTGATTGTCTATTACACCTGCAAAGAGGAGTTCATTAAGGAAGCAATCAGAAATTGGTTATTCATCCTCTTTGTTGTTCCATTGCAACTAGGATAAATGATAGGCAACAACATTCTTAGCACCTTTACGATTGACCATCATAAGATTGAACTCTTGCAAGATCGCGAGCCATCGTATAATGCGAGGGATCACCATTGGTTTATTCATAAAGAACTAAATCACAGTATGATCCATGTGTACAAATACATTATAGCCTAATACGTAGTGCCTAAATTTTTCTAGTGCAAACGCCACAACCATTAACTTTGTTTCTGTTGTGGTATAGTTGAGTTGTGCACTAGCAATACTTCACTTGCAAAATGAATGTAATAGGGACATTTTTGGTCATCCNAGGGACAGCCATCATTTTGTCCAATCTTGTGAGTGTTGTCGACACAATGGGGGAATGACTGCTAGAATGGAGGGTCCACAACAATGGATTCAACCCTTAGAACCCTTCAATATATGGGGTATTAATTTTATGAGGCCTATTACACCAATGTCCAATGGAAAAGCATACATTATTGTTGTTGTTGACTATTTCACAAAATGGACAGAAGCAACTGCCATTACTAACTGTACAACATCTACCGTTGCACAATTTATTCAACAAAAAATCATAAATAGGTTTGGTGTGCCTCATGCACTTATTTTTGATAATGGTACACATTTTATAGGTGTGAAATTTTAGAAGTTTATGCAATGCTTAGAAGTTAAGCATAAACTGACTACACCATATCATCCTCAAGCAAATTGTTAAGCCAAAGCCACGAGTGCTTAGTCATGTGGTCATGGATGAACAATGGTGTGCAGATTTTTGACATTGGTAGCAACGTGCCTCATTTTATTTTCTCTCTCTCTTCAAGCTATCAAATGAGGGTTTGGATATCATCAATGTACAGTGTTCACCACAATGGTTATGAACACCAATGTTGTAATACATCTGTCGATCCATTCACTGGGCACTTTGAGTCTGTCATTCCATAACTTTCCAATATTTTGTAAGGATCTTGAGGATAAGTTTTCATTTAGTCATGGGGGTATGATGAGTCACCAAGTAAGTTCCTCGATATCAAACCCTCAATATTAGATACGTGATATCGGAAGGGCCAACCGATATAGGACACGCAATGTTGAAACCTATCTTGTTGGCTATAAATAGGAGACATGGGTGCTTGGTCTTGAGCATTAGTTTTTTAGTCCCTTAGCCAAAATCTTGTAGTTTTTCCCTTCCAAAGTTAGAATTATTTCTAAGTGCCCACACTAGGAGTCATAAAGTGAACGGATCTTTATTCCAACATTATGTACCTGAGCACACCTTATGTTCGGAAATAAAGATAAACTTTGTGATAAACCTTGCAACATTCAGAATAGCTTAATTATTACATTTGATGTTATTTATTATTATTTTATGCTTTCAATAGTTAATTAATGTTATTTCATAGAATTATTAATTATCAATTACTAATGAATTAGCACACTTAGCATGACCACTTCGAACATACATGGAACACTTGGTAACCTAGTAACGATTAGCGTTTGGTAATCCTAGTAGTGTTACACTAGTTTAGGATGTGTCTAGAGAGTGGAAATGGATGCTAGTGTTAGGATTTTATTCACATTAGAGTTACAAAACCCACTAGTTAATTAAATATTTTCATTGCACACACTTAGGAGACTAGGATAGAAAATATAAAAGAAAAATATAAAAATCATACACCTCAAGTTTACTTAACCATACAATTGTGCATTACAAGTAAGCTTGGGGAGACAATGATTGCATAACTCATCCTTGTTTTGTGTAGGTGCATAAGCACTTAATCCTCAAAGTTCGACTAGATCATGCATGAATGCTCGTCTTCATATGGTTCGGAGTAGGGGTACCTCACTGCTTAGCAATCTTCAGTGTTAACATTCTTATATTTTCATGATTATCATCATCATGTTTTGATTAATTGGATGCTTTGAAATTATGAAATAATATATGGATAGATGAATTTGGCCTTGATGTTGATATTAGTGGTGAATATGGATGATATATGGATTACTTATTCTTTATTGAAACACTAGTTAGAAGCTAGAGAACTTCAAGTAATCATAGTTTGCATCACTATAGTAGTGTTTGCTTATAGGGTGAGTTTTAGATAGTCTTCTTTAGAACTATGTATTATGGAATAAGGTATTATTCTTCTTCTTCTATCTTGCCTTAGATACATGGAAAAAGCTATTGCTACATAGACCTTTTACTATTCTTAGTTTTAGGAAGGTATATTTGCATTTTGGGTAGTCTAGTTTGTCAGCATAAATGTTTTTATTCTAGATGAGTGTAGTAAGATGTCTTTCTTTTGGCCTAACATATAGGAGCATGAAAATATAAAACAAAATATATGGAACTTATGCTTTTCTATAACATAGCTCTTTAGGGTTCAACTTGCATGGGGATTTAGCCAAAAACATTAAGGTTTTCTTCAGTTCTTATGTTTGTTTGATTGGTGTTCCTTGTTTTGTACTTTGAATGGCTCTAAGATAAGATTTTCCGTTAAACTTATTAACCATGTGGTCAATGATATAACTACTTTGGTAGGAAAGTCCAATTTTTTGGTGTGATGTATACTACTCTATGGGCATGAATGACAAATCACTTGGTTGGACATGAAGGATGATAGGAAATAGCTATCTTATGTTAGATTCCACAAGACTTAAGAAATTTCTCCATTTTTATGATTCACAAAATGAGTTTCTTAATCACTTGTGATCACCCATGGAGTTCTAAAGTGTGTTAAGATATTTCTCTAAGGAAATCTATAACTACTTTGACATCATTTTTTGAGGTTCCTTTAGCTTCTAACCATTTAATAACATAGTCTATACAAGCCAAAATGTATTGAAATCCATTTGATGGTGAGATTGGTCCTAAAAAGTCTATACCCCACTAATGAAGCACTAAACAATCGATGCGTCGACTAGGCCACGTATACGGGGCCCCGTATACGCGACCGCTTTGACATGGCTGCGTTGACGCATCCCTCCATGCGTCGACATGGCCCTGTTTACGCGAAGCCTATTTTAGTCTATAAATAAGTGTGCTTCTGCCACACTTAGGTATCTTTCTAGTAGTTGTAGTAAAGCCCTTGCAGTTTTTTTCCGTAGGAGTTANACTACAACTACTAGAAAGATACCTAAGTGTGGCAGAAGCACACTTATTTATAGACTAAAATAGGCTTCGCGTAAACAGGGCCATGTCGACGCATGGAGGGATGCGTCAACGCAGCCATGTCAAAGCGGNGAGATGTGTATGGATGATTAGGGAACGGATGTTCATTGCACTTAGGCTAGCTTAGACTTCATTTTCTATTTCTTATTAGTTTAATCAAGATTATTTTCCATTGTATCTAGGAGTAGCACTAGTTTAGGATTACATCATATGCCTCACTCTAGACTAAACCATACATGACAAAGCAAATACTAGTTTAGGTGGGAAGACAGCAAACTGCGATCAACGTGTAACTATCTAGATACCACAACTAGCCCGTTTGTAGAGTTCAACTGGATCATGCATGAATGCTCATATTCATATAGTTGAGTGTAGGGGTACCTCTCCACTCATCATTGGCATCATTGCCCAGGCTGGTGCTAGTGATTTAGATTAGTTATATCATACAAGATCGCTGTAACAAGTATTAACGATATATCCTTTAGAAAAATATTAAATTAAATTCAATTAAGTCACACACAGTTCACAACAATGTCTCTCTCACAAGACTATGACAACGCAACAACTAGTAGGGAAACTCATTAGTGAACCAACAAATTATATGATAATGAAGATGAAGTTTGAATACCCAATTTGATGTAGGGGTCTCCTATGAGCATCAACATAAACAACATCATCCCAACTCACAACTACATAACATACCTAGTGATGATGAACCCCTACTGGCCACTACAAGCTTAACAGAAATACAAGAGGCTATTCAAATAACTCGTAGGCATTGTAAGGAAAGCTGTCTACCCAGGCTTGACTTAAATAACTTTCCTAAGTTTTTAGGAGGCTATGATTTAGATCCCCAACATTATCTACAAGCCTTCCATGATGCCTGTGCATGGAATGACATTGATAATCGATGGAAAAAAATTAAGCTCTTTCCTCTGACACTTGTTGGCCAAGCAAAGGTATGGTATAGGTCATTAAAACCAAAATCAATTCGACGTTGGTTAACAATGGTAGAACTCTTCAATGAAAGATATCAAACCTATGCGAGAGTGTTAGCCTTGAGGAGACAAATCCAAGAATGGAAACACGTGCAACATGAACCCTTGGACATGGCCTTAGAAAGATATTATGCACTATTAAACAACTACCCAAGCCATGGGTTCTTCAAGGAAAGGCTAATGTACCATATCATAGATGGGCTCTGTAATGAAACAAGGGAGATCCTACTAGGGATGTACACCCGAGGTCAACTATATGAGCTACAAACCCATCAATTCCAAGAGCTTATTAAGTGGGTATCAAAAGAAGAAGGAGAAATAGCCAAACGGGAGAATGTTGAAAGTTCTCAACAAGACCAAAATCTCAACTTAACCAGGGTCCATGATCATGAAGAAGAGAAATCAACTCACTTCAAGGAGGTGGAATCATCTTTGCCAATCCTACAATCACTAGATGAAATTGAGGCAAAGATCAATAAGATGACGGACTGGGTACATGAGAGATGTGAAGAATATGCCAACATTATTAGAGGAAGAACTATGCCAAATTGAGAAATAGGACAGGACACCACACGAAAATCGAAACAAAGGGTAGAAGATAATAAGAATAAGAAATCAACTGCCAATTTCACATAACAATGTAATGTCTATCTGTATTATCACCCCAAAGGCCAATGTCTAGTTTTTTCACATTTACATGAGCATTGTGGAGGAATGTTACATCCAAATTTTGTACAGAAATATCAGGTTCAACCACAATGGCAAAAACCTTAGTCGTGGAGAGGCGACCGCCAACTAGACCATACCCTTCGTATGTCCCAACACCAAATGCTCATTATGTTCAACCCCCTATTTCTCCAAAGGGATTAGCATCCTATACCTCACCTCATTGTTATCATTCTCCTAAGTATTATCCACCCATGTCCTCTCCAACAAAATCACCACCTCATGTGCCTTACACTTCTCCTCAACCTCAATATTCTCATACTTCACCCTCTTCTACATCGCCACTAGTTGTTCCAGAAGGCTTTGCACCACAGCACCAACCCATAAATGTTTCTTGTGCTACTACTGTCAATAGCAGTGGGAACCCTCCACAACATTGAAAGTGTCCTTTCTTTAGGTAGGACCATAGAAAGAGATAGCATAGTTTCGAAACCACTGCATCCTCCAACTTAGCACAAGTTCAACGCTATGATGCATCCACCTCAAACTCAATGCCTCTTGTTACTCTATCTGGGCCACCAATCAACACTCCAACAACCATGGGGCCTAATGAATATTGCCACATGGGGAGACATGGTGATCGTTGCATACCATCTTACGGTCGCAAGTACCATAGTGGGTCAACTCCTTATATATTAACCACAACTTATAACTTGCCCCACTATGTCAACTCTAATCAAGTGTGTGAACCCCAATGGGGTAAGTATGACCAGGTCCCAATATTTTCAACATGTAAGGATCCCCACCTTCCATTTATTAATTCTAGCCATGCTCAATCATTTAGTTATGGGGGGTATCCTCCATTCTAACAGCACAGAATTAATAAATTTTTTTCTGTTTCTTTAATTTTTCAACTTTTTGTTTTCTAGTTTTTCACCTTTTAATTTATTGTTTTATCTTTTTGTCTTTTTATCTTTTTATGAGTAATCTTGTTTGTGAATAAAACATTCATGTGACTCATTGGTTGAGGTGTTGTTTTATTCTATCAAGTCTCAAGTGATTAATTAATTGGACAGTGAATCCACCACATCCACCCAACCATTCTATTAATAAGAGGTTCTACTCTGGGTACGATGATATTCTTGACATCATTAAAACTTAAAGTAATTTTGTGCTCATTATGCCAAAAGTGAAGAAGGATGGACTAAGATGGAATGGCCAGGGTGTGACATCAAGGGGACTTGTGGATTCTCTTTAGTGACATCTGTAGGTGCTAGCATGCAGATCGGTTGTACTAAGGTCCTTGTAGATCTAATGGAAAATAGGAGTAAAAGTATTAAAGGCACCCAATAAAGAACGTAACGCTATTCTAGGGGATCCCACTGGAAAGACATGCACCCATGCCTGAAGGTAGGTGGCTTCTTTGGATTAAGTACTTAAAAAAACAGAGAGAAAACAAAGTATGCCAAGGTGGCCAAACAAAAATTATGCTACAAAGAAATTCCAATTCACTCCTCCCTTGCACAAAATACCAAGTGATCATACACCTTGCTATCATGGCGCTCTTATGGTGTCCATCATTGGATGAAACAATGTGATGTTACTAATCGGAGGAATGGACTTGGTCTTCATTTTGGAGCAATGGGCTAATGACACATTAATCATGCCCTACACTCAAGATTCATTGTGCCTGAAATCAGTTACCTCACGTCCCAATCTTTGCAATCCATTCTCTGATTCATCCCATCTCGTAATTCATGTAATTGTGACTCGTGTCTTGTATAACATTGAATTCATATCTCATCATGGTGGTATCTACATGTGTGTGTTTTGTTGCATCAGTATAGATTACATTTAACCCTTCTAGTGCCTACGGATATTTTAAGGTGTGGTTACGCAAGGGCATTATAGGTTGGAACCTGCTTTGGGGAGGACCCACTTGCGTGACTTTTGTAATTTATACTTGTTGTGCACCACTACATCATTTTATACCCTCTAAGTACTTCATTTCCAAATCTATTATTTTCTCTGTCATCATTTTATCAAACATTCCTCAAAACAAGGTCTGACATTAAACTTTTAGGGCAACTTCATTGAGAAATTTTTAACTCTAAAATCACACTAAGTAAAGAATTCAAAATTTATTAAAGGCAATGAGTAAGGTATGAAATCATTGAAATTTTTTCAATAACCTTACAAACAATTGATCTTTGTGTGATTATAGATGGCCCCTAAAAGAAGACAACAAGGAGGACCTTCTCAAGGTGCAACCGAACAACCTGGGAGAGGCAGAGGCCAAGGACCTCATGTAAAACATGCATAGAAGAAGGCACAATCATTCAGCATCCATCATGGAGCTCCTGTTACTACATAATCTATCCAAGAAAAAGGAGGAGAGGTCAAGGTCCAAGCCTATGAAGAGGAATGATGGCAATTTGTGGCATGCATGTCAAGGCCAATCAAGTGTTCCTGTAGCTGTCGTGCCCATGGGAAATGCCGACTTCATCAAACATTGGAACATCAGCATGGACGACTCATAATCCTTAAATAGAAGAGGAGAAAAGTCAGGTGCTTCTTCAATGGTATCAATCTTAGAAGCCTGATGCACAGAACAAAGGAAAGGCACTGATGGAGGAGCCACCACTACCGGGAACCCCATGAGTTCCACAAGTTTTGTCTTTTGTGTCTGTGTCCAAATTTTATTTAATTCTCCTTTGCGGCATGAATAAATTTTTAGTCAGTTAATAATCCCATACCTATCCACTGTGTATCCAATTGAGCTTGTTCCTCACTTTCTTTGACTCAAGGACAAGTTGTTACTCAGTCGTGGGGGTATGATGAAGCGGTAAATAGTCGATGCATCGACTAGGCCATGTATACGGGGCCCCGTATACGTGGCCGCATCGATGCAGCCCCATCGACACATCCCTCCATGTGTTGACATGGCCCCATTTACGTGGAGCCTATTTTAGCCTATAAATAAGTGTGCTTCCGGCACACTTAGGTATCTTTCTAGTAGTTGTAACAAAGCCCTTGTAGTTTGTTTTCGTAGGGGTTAGACTATTTTCCTAAGCGCATGCCCACAGTGTGATGCTTGTAATTGTATGGCACCTTTATTTGAGTGTGATGTACTTGGATGCGCACATGACCAAAAATAAAGATTAATATTACTTCATCATTGCAACATTTACTTAGTTTTAATTATTTAATTGTTATTGTTATTTATTGTTTTCTTAGTTAATATTTCTTTACCATCATTTATTATTCATGTTGTTAAATGCCAAATGAGTACAACTTAATCATGAGCATTTAAGTGTGACTACTTGGTGACCCAGTAGTGTACCTAGGATCTATGCTTGGTAATCCCAGTAGTAGTCGTGCACGAGATCCGAGATGTGTACAGATGATTAAGTAACGGATGTTCATTGCACTTAGGCTAGCTTAGACTTCATTTCCTATTGCTTATTAGTTTAATCAAGATTATTTTCCATTGTCTCTAGGAGTAGCACTAGTTTAGGATCACATCATACGCCTCACTCTGGACTAAACCATACGTGACAAAGCAAATACTAATTTAGGTGGGAAGAGAGTGAACTGCGATCAATGTGTAACTATCTAGATACCACAACTAGCCTATCACAGAGTTCAACCAGATCATGCATGAACACTCGTATTTGTATGGTTGAGTGTAGGGATATCTTGCCACTCATCACCCACACATCAAATGATTTAGTTATTGAGATTGGGTTTAATGGCATTTCTTCTCTTTTTAGTTATGGCTTCCATTCATTGACATTTATCACATTCTTGTACATACTTATGAGCATCTTTAAATATTGAGATACTTTTATTACAAGGATGTAGAAAGAAGTATAAGATAAAAGGTACATATAAGCTTTTTTTCTCTAAAGGTGTAAAAGAATATTTGAAGAACGCTTCATCATCCTATAGTGATGAGGGTTCTTACAAGGATTGCATAGATCCTCATGACTTGTAGTGCTACCTATTCATGGTCCAAATGATTGGTGAAATGGGATGAGCTAGGATGCCCTTCAATTCCAATTTCTTAAGTAGGTAAATGAGGAGTCTCTTCTATGATCCATCATATTATCATGAAGGTGTGTATCCACAAGCCATGTAGTAATAACAATAATGACCAACTCCAAATCCTTTGGATGCTACTTCATGCAATTTTCCAATGCAACAATAGATTTTATTTCTTCTAAATTCTTATATTAGTAACCCTACCATGAAAGCTCCTCATCATTAATAGTATCTCCTATTATCTAATGCCATATAAGGTGGGATCCTTAGTCAACTAAAACTAAGGTAAATCAAATCTTGTAATATTACCTACTATGTTAATCCTACTTCTACATATTATATGGGGCAATATTATCAATCTTCTATCAACTTGGATGTAGATGAAAATTTATGATTCCATGACAAGAGATCATTTTGTAAACGCAAACATGATTGTCATGGTTCTAGGCCTACAAATTCCTATTCCTCATATGAAGAGGAAAATCATTCTAGTAATATAAGAGTCTAAATTCAAGAGCTCTCTATACATTCCATGATCACTCTCAAAGTAATTCACCCACTCTAGGAAAGTGTTCAAATGTATCTACTTATTCAACCATGATGACATTAGATAGTAGTAACATTGTAATAGTTACAACATCTAAGGTGGCCATGAAGCTAGCAAAAGAAGGTCATCTATCTAAAAGGAATATTGATCCTAGTAGTCCCATGAGGGAGGCCTAAATTCGTAACATAGCCCTCTTGCTAGCACTATGTGAATTTGGTTCAAAATTAACTATTATTACATTATAATAGTACCTTGATCTTGGGCTTTCCTTTCTCAAGAGTATGAACATTAAGTTGGAGGTGGTAGACCAATCCTACATATACCCTATGGAATAGGTTAGTAATGTAATGAAAACTTTGGTGAGATGGCCATACCATGTAGATTTATTAGTGATCAAACTAGAAACCAAGATGGGATATAGCTTTACTATCATCATGGCAAGAGCCTCACTATGCACCATTAATGCTAAGCTGGTTTTCCATGGTCTCCACCTTGAAATTAGTAAGAAAGTTGCAACTAGAAGGATACATTAGAAGAGGATCTTATGTGATCCTTTCTAGTCATGTTCCAAGCATGATTATAATTATTGTATTATACAGTATCTCTGTGCCATTAGAGATATGAATTTTCTTAAAAAATGTCTCATCTATAAAGGCACATAGTAGGTCTTTAAGAGATCACTCAATGCTATTGTCCTATGTAATTCTTAATCAGCTAATTTGGAAATGGAGAATAAAATGAATTCTAGAAAACTCTTGATTTATCCTAGGATATTTCTACACCACTACATGAATCTAAAATACTTCTTGAAGGCTTTAAGTATTTATTTTTTTACATATCATAATTCCATTATCATTAATTTCCTTTTAATAACTATTCAAAAGGTTGAATTAATTACATTCCATAGGTGATGGTTCTCTACAATTAATTGTACATTCTCCTGGTGGGTTTGATCCAAGGCCTTCTAAATTTTATGTTGTGTGGCCTCTACTAATGATTAGTAGAACATTGCTATCTCCATTACACCCTTAACCCCTTTTAGTCTAGTGTTGAGCTATTCTATAGCTCAATCTCTTGTCAATGCCAGGTTGAGAAATGTTGGGTCAGTAATCTAGGCTCTTAATTCAACAACTTCAATAGCTAAGTGTTTGTTCATATTCTTGGCTATTTTTAGTTACCTCTCAAAGATGATGATCTTGCCCCTTGCCGCTAGTAGCTTTTACTAGGTTTCATTAATATTGTCCAAAAGGTCAAAGACATCTGGAAGTGGTTCCCCAATTCCTACCACTTGGTCCAGTAGATCTTTGTCCTATACTACATTTATTCTACCACTTGTGATCCATGTAGATGTCTGCACATCTTTTAGTGTAGTGATGTCTGATGTAGATGTCACAAGTGCATTGAGCTTTTCAGTAATATGGTTGACAACCACCTCTAGTACTACCTCCTACGCTTGGTGCTACATCACCAATATAGTTGCCCCCTCACCTTCCTCTAAGCACACTGAGAAGGTTGTGGCATTCTCAGAGATTTCTAGGAGGGGCTGCTATTTTGTGAGAGATACCATGACCTTTCTACTACTAGGATTTGACTTGATGTTCAGCTGCATTCTTTGGGACAAGAAAATAGATTCACCTACACCCTTCAAGATAATTATTTGAGCCACCTCATTTAGGTGATTCATTGCTAGTGTATATATGGATGGGTCATTATCACTCATTCTTGCTTGTTACTCTTGTTCACTCAAGAGCCATTCTTAGTATTCATGCAACCATTGAGCAGTTGCAGTGATGTTTGGCATAGTTGTTTGAGTGGCTAGTGGAAGTGGTGGTTGCTTCTCCTCTTCTTGATCATTTCTATCTAATTGGTAGCCAAAACATGCCTAATAACATCATTGGTGCAACATACTATTCCTTCTCTCTAATAGAGTTTCTTGATGAGGCATGGAAAGGAAAGTGCCTTCCTTCCACATTCATTTTCTTTAGATTGCTTATCCATCTCTAAATAGATTAGTTGTGGAAGGTTGATAGGAAATCTCCCACTTAGAGCATTGCATGCTTGGGCAAAGAAGGTGGTGATTTTTCTTGGCCTCACTATGGGATTAAGATGAAAGGCCATAATATTGTAGTAGATCCTCTCTGCCTATGTGAGCATGCCAAACCCCTTACAATCAACACCATAGCACCATCAAGCCCATTCTTTCTTGATGTTAGGGTCTGCCTACATTTGAATATTAGTAACACTTGCTCCTATTTCTGGCCACCCAAGCATTGCAGAAATAGCTTGTGCTAAGTAGGACACTAAGATGTCCTTGATTTTTACCATGGATTCGGGATGCTTGTTGTTCCAAAATGGAAATGTCTCTCCCATGTACAACTCCCTAGTAAAAGTGATGATTGGCCAAATGGGAAAGGCATTTAGTTGGTCTTACACTTCTTTTGATGCTTGTTCTAGAAAAGGGCCAAGGTTTAACTACTAAAGCCCTATTTTTTAGACCTCCCTCTATTTGATCTAATTCAAGCAAGCTTCTATCAAGGTCACCTTGATATTTGCTTTTTCTACTGGTGCATAATCCTAATGGGAGTGTTCTATTGCTACTGGTGGTTCTAGAATTTGTCAAATAGATTCCATCACAACCTCTTCTCTAAGAGGACCTATGACATAGATTTCCAATGGTTCTTCCTAGTCCTATCTTGACCCCTTCTTGTTCTAGGTCATTTTTCCCTTGGTTGAGATAGTCCTGCTTCCTACATGTGCTTTCCTTTCAATGTCATCTATGGTCACAACACATCCATGGATTAATAGATATAATGTGTAACTTTAAATTTTTGAATACCTTCTCTCATTAGTTAGTTACACTTTCGCTAATGTTGGACCATGCCAAATTGATTATTTTATCAATTAATTATTAATTATTTATTTTAAATACTACCAAAGCTTGTTGAAATGGTTTAACTCTTGTAATTTGGTGTTTAACATTTGAGTTCTTAGTTAAACCTTTGTGGGAGTTGGAAAAATGATAAAAAAAATTTGATCAAAATTGGCACATTTGTGGTCCCCATGACAAAGAGCTTACCTTCAGTAGCTGCAAAGTTGAAAAATAGAGTGATTTGAATAAGCAGTTAGGAAGTTATGGGCTCTAGAAGATTTTGGGCTCTAAAAATTTGAAAAACTCCCTTGGTGTTTATAAGAAAATGTAAAAAAAAAATTCTAGGGTTACATCAATATATAGTATATTTCTACCATATTGATGGGGCCCTGTATATGGGGCCTCATATATGGATCTGCTCCGTCGATGGTGCCTATAGGTAAAATTTTAAAATTTGAATATCTCAAAAAATATAAGAAATTTTTCAATGATTTTGTAGTCCATGGAATTCTAGAAAAGCTAAGAATATGATAAAATCATTAAAGAAGATCATTCAAGGCTTAAAAATTAAAACATTCATTAGAGAATATGTTTAATGAATAAAATATGTAAAGGAGCACATGGTCTTATGTAGAAGTTGGATGTCGGAAAGATTTTAATTACAAGAATGCCTAAAAATAAGGTGCTTAATGAACCCAACTAACATATATGTAGGTGGATCCTCCCCATAGCATGCACATGACTTGTTTTCCCTTCCATAACCTCAACCTAAGGAGTTTGTGGACCCCATAGCTGATTAATGATTAATGAAAGTTAAGGACCAAAACCTAGAAGATTCTACATAAGAATTCAAATACATCAGACCAAAACATGAACTTCATAGTAAGGTGAGTTACAAACAACATGGATGGATGATGGAGAAGGTGGAATGGAATTCCGAATTGAGGTCATAAGAAGTCCCTTGTGGAATTTTTTGTTTAAAATGACCTAAAATGATTCATCCTTAGTCCAAACCAAAACCAACCTTTGTGAGTGACTTCGCATTATCACTCCAAGACTAATCCATCTCCTCAAGACACAAGAGTGCACCCATAGAACAACCACCATTTCATAAAGAGAAGAAAAGAAAAGTAAGAAGTGAGAGAGGGCCTTAGTTAGATTGGACCTTTAGATATGCGTAACATGTCTTTTTAGTTCCATAACTAGTGATTATAGCCCATTTATTTGGCCAAGGGGTGTGCTTTGAATTCCCATCATCCTTTTTTTTCATTTTATTTTATTTGTTTATTTTTTTCTTTTTTCTTTTTGGATGAGAACCACACCATGTAAAGACCTTATTTCACTTCCTATTATTGGAAGACCTTATTTCACTTCCTATTATTGGAAGACATGTGACAGTAAGAAGTCTATGAAAATACTCAAGCACCCAAGGAAGCAAAAGAGTATAGAGAGTATTGAATTTCCTTGAAGTTACACCCTATGCAAACCTTTGAATCCTTTCCAATTCTGGAAACTACCAAGGTTACCAATGTATTAAAATTTTATTTGATGAAAGGAAATGAATGTTGTGGACTCACTACCTATTCTATGAAAAAGAAACCATGACCTAGCCATTAGCACAAAAATTGAAAAATAGAAACAAGACATTAACAAACAAAACATAAAGCACCACTGTGTCTTGTTGACACAAAGCATGTTTATTAAAAAAAATTTAAAAATCACACTTAGACAAAACAAAGTAAAACATACAAGAAAGTTTAAAATATTCAAGAAAGATTTAAATGTACTAATGATGGTACAAAACAAAAAATGGTATAAAATAGGAAAAATTTTGAAAATCAAAAGGGTGAAAAATAAATAAATTGCAAAATTAAAAATGTGGAAAAAAATAGAAAAATTAAGAAGACATATGGATGATTAGCATAGATGGCCATCTCCCCCATAACTAATTTGAAAGGAGGAGCTTTGAAAAATTAAGCATGGTTGTCCATCAGTCGAGGTATTTGTTGCACTAGCTTGCTTAGGCTCATGGAAAAGCTTCACTTGTTGGATATTAACCAACTACATTTTATTTGGGCTCTTAGGTTTGTATATGGTCATGGCCACAGAAAGAAAGGTTTCATCAATTATATAAGGTCCTTTCCACAATTTTTGGAACTTTTTTTCTGAGATATGTGTGTGGTGTCCCAGTAGAGAACCTTATCTCTTAGTTGAAATTTCACTTTCCATATTTTAAGGTTATAACATTGCTTATTGAATGCCTTGTGTACTTCATTCAAAGATAGGACCACTAATCAATTTTCATCTAAGACATTCAAGTTGATCAATCTTTCTTTCTATGCTAGGCTTAGGTCAAGGTTCAAATCATAGGTTGTTGAGAGTGTATGGAGCTTAGATTGAATTTGAAACATTGGAAGTTTTTTATACACTAGCTTGTAGGGAGACTAGCTAATAGGAATTTTCCACATGGAGTGGTAGGCCTAGAGGACATAATTGAGTTTTGTGCTCTAGTCTCTATGATATTTGTTTGTGGTTCTTATTAGGATCTTTTTAATCTTCTTATCAGTTACCTTTACTTGATTGCTAGCTTGGGCGATGATAGGGTGTTGTTAATTTATGTTCAACCCCCAAGCATTGCATAAGTTTTTAAGAAATGACACTTGTAAAATGAGCTCCATTGTGAGAAATTAGTGCATGTGGTATTCCAAACCTATTTACAACATTTTTTTATAGAAATCTAGTAGTAGTGGATGATGTACAGTTAGTGATAACTACTACTTCTACCCATTTAGTGTATTAGTTGACTGCTACAATGATGTATGCCTTTTCATTAGACATGGGTGTGATGGGACCCATGAAGTCTATACTCCAAATGTCAAAGAGCTCTAGTGATTAAATCCACTATTGAGGATCCTCCATTCAGACAATCATCCCACCATCTTATTGATAGAACTCATAGGATTAGACAAACTAGTGGGCATCCTTGAAGATTGTAGGCCAATAGTATCCTACCATTAATATTTTTATGGTTGTGCATCTTCCAACATAGTGGCCTTTGTAAGGGCCTTCATGAGCATCTTAGAGAATGCACAATTGATCCAAATTAGGTAGACACCAATGAACTAGGCCATCAGTGCACACCTTATAAAGGTGTCCATTGATTTCCATAAAGTACTTAGCCTAATGAAGAAATTGTTGTTTCTTCCCAAAGTATAGATCTTATGAAATCTTTTAAGTAAGAAGGTAAATGAGGATGCTATCATACCATTTTTTTTTCTAGGTATTTATGCATGTATTTCTCTTGTAAAGAAGAGTTCATTTGAAAATTAATTAGATAGTAATCTTTCCTTCTCTTTGTTATCCCATCTTAACTAAGAAAGTAATATTAATCTCTCAAAGTAATTCACCCACTCTAGGAAAGTGTTCAAATGTATCTACTTATTCAACCATGATGACATTAGATAGTAGTAACATTGTAATAGTTACAACATCTAAGGTGGCCATGAAGCTAGCAAAAGAAGGTCATCTATCTAAAAGGAATATTGATCCTAGTAGTCCCATGAGGGAGGCCTAAATTCGTAACATAGCCCTCTTGCTAGCACTATGTGAATTTGGTTCAAAATTAACTATTATTACATTATAATAGTACCTTGATCTTGGGCTTTCCTTTCTCAAGAGTATGAACATTAAGTTGGAGGTGGTAGACCAATCCTACATATACCCTATGGAATAGGTTAGTAATGTAATGAAAACTTTGGTGAGATGGCCATACCATGTAGATTTATTAGTGATCAAACTAGAAACCAAGATGGGATATAGCTTTACTATCATCATGGCAAGAGCCTCACTATGCACCATTAATGCTAAGCTGGTTTTCCATGGTCTCCACCTTGAAATTAGTAAGAAAGTTGCAACTAGAAGGATACATTAGAAGAGGATCTTATGTGATCCTTTCTAGTCATGTTCCAAGCATGATTATAATTATTGTATTATACAGTATCTCTGTGCCATTAGAGATATGAATTTTCTTAAAAAATGTCTCATCTATAAAGGCACATAGTAGGTCTTTAAGAGATCACTCAATGCTATTGTCCTATGTAATTCTTAATCAGCTAATTTGGAAATGGAGAATAAAATGAATTCTAGAAAACTCTTGATTTATCCTAGGATATTTCTACACCACTACATGAATCTAAAATACTTCTTGAAGGCTTTAAGTATTTATTTTTAATTCTTAATTTCTTTTTAATTCTTGAAGGTTAGTGACCAAATTCTTAATTTCTTTTTGATCTACCATTGCGAGATCAAATTGATTAAAAATCACCAGCCACCATATGACATGGGGGCTCACCATTGGCATGTTCATTTTGAAGTAGATGGCACTATGATCTATGTGCACCCATACTTTATAGCCAAGCACATAAGACTTGAACTTTTCCAGAGCATACACCACTACCATAAGTTCTTTCTCATTTGTGGTGTAATTCAACTATGCATCCACAATGCTTCAGCTTGTGCAGTGGGTGTAATATGGATGTTTCTTGTTGTCCAACTACATAAGCACAGCTCCCAAGACATAGTTAGATGTGTCTGTCATTATGTGAAATGATCTAGACCAGTTTGGCATTGATAGAATTGGAGTTTCCACAATGTTCAACACATAGAAAAGGCCTATTGATTGCTAGGCTCAGATTCCAATCTTGTCACCCCAAGGTAAGTTGTTCTTTATTAAAGTATATCAATTTGATATACCATCATATGATTTACCTCTTGGGATAGACAATTTGCATCAATTAGAATCTTATACAATAACACCTAGATATGCCAGTTTAGGAAATCAGTGGTTTGAGAGGATAGAAAAGTATGTAAATAGATTTCAAACTGAAAAATCCCAAAAATTAAGAAAAATAGAATATAAAAAATCAAGTTAGAAAACTTGAAGAATCATTCCAAAATATTAAAAATAAATTATTAACTTTAGTTAGTGATGATCCAACCTGTTTTAGGCATAAAATGAAGCATTCGTGTCATATTTAGCTTAAAGACAATGTGGAAATAAAAGCTAAAGCACATTACATTGGAATGTCATCAAACCTAAAGAAAGAATGTGAAGAAGAAATACAACAACTCTTATAGAAAGGTTTAATCTAACCAAGCACCAGAATGTTTTCTTGTGCATTTTTTTATGTTAACAAATGTGTAGAATTAGTAAGAGGTAAAAAGTGATTAGTAGTAAATTATGAGCCTTTAAATGATTTGATTAAACTAATACAGCATCCTATTCCCAATAAGGATGATTTTTTCCAATGAGTTCTTCACACACATGTCTATTCTAAATTTGGTTTAAAATCCAATTTCTAGCAAATATAGGTTTACCCTAAAGATTGCTAGAAGACTACATTCATAGTCCCCAAAGGTTTGTATGAATTGATGATATTACCTTTTGGAATAAAAAATTCTCTTTCAATCTTTCAAAATTATTTGGATTAAATTTTTAGTTCTTACCAATTTATTATGGTTTATATAGATGATATATTAATTATGAGTAAAAATCCAAAAGAACATCTTGAACATTTATAGATCTTTTATGATCTTGTTAATAAGCATGGTTTGGTTCTTTTGCCAAAAAAATGTAGTTAGCTCAAGAGAAAATAAGTTTTTTAGGGTTAGAAATAACATAAGGTATGATAGCATTGTAAAACCACATCCTTGAGTCCATTAAGAATTTCCTAGATGAAATCAAGCACAAGAAGCAACTATAATGACTCTTAGGATGTATTAATTATGTTTCAAGCTTTCACAAAGATCTTGTTAAAGATAGAAAGATCTTGAATGAGTATCTCTAATAGGATTGTTTAGAATGGTCACAACAACATACTGATATAGTTAGAAGAATAAAGCAACAATGTATTAGTCTACCACAACTTCGTCTCCCAACAACAGGTAAGCTCATTCTTGAGACTAATGCTTCTCATGAATTCTGGGGAGCTACCTTGAAAGAATATATAGATGACATAATTCATATATGCAGGTACACTTTAGGAAAATTCTCTTCCAATCAACTAAATTATCACAACACTCATAAAGATCTACTTTCCATTGTTAAAGGGATCAAGAAATTTAGATTATTCCTACAAGAAAAATGGTTTATCATCCATAGTGACCTTAAGCACTTCAAAAAGTACCATTATGTCAATAATTTCAATAAAGTGGCTCATACTCTCTTAATCAAATGGGCCTTATTTTTAGTGAATTTTGAATTTGATAAATAGTATATAGATGGTAAGAATATTTTTGTAGTAGATTTTCTAACTAGAGAGTTCGATCTCTTTGATAACTAATCAAATTTTGAGTGTTTTATGTATTTTTTATTTAGATTTATTAGTAGATGAAGGATGGATGCTCAGATCCTGTAGGCATATCTAGCCTTGTAGAGCCAATGAACATTATATGCCTATTCTTTAACAATTTACTTGTAGGAATCAAAATTCATCAGCTTGGAAAGGTTTTGTGAAGATTAATAAAACTCTTTCTCCATATTGTTCTATTGTCCAAAAGGTGTTCACTACCTATGATGAAATGTGTACACCTGATGAAATACCTCTCCATTTCAAGCTCATGACTTATGTTAAAATTTATTTCTTAGATTTCATAAACCTATATCCTTCTAATAGTTTAACCTAGTCGTACTATCAACATGATGAGTACCATATGTTTAAAATTGAAATCAATCCAACAGGCTTTCCTTCCACTAACTCTATAGCCTTTTGGTCATGGTGGGCTCATTTTGGCCATACTCCTATTCATATCCTTGAAGGATATCCTCAAAATCTATATCATCATCTATAGAGCATCATGGCGATTTCCTGTATTATGGAAATGCCCAATCTCAAGGATGGAATTTTCTTCATCAAGAGGCCACACCAGTCTATTTCCTAGTCTCTTGTATCTCTAATAGGATTGACTAGATGAATTCATGGGATCATTCCTTCTATCAAGATGTCTATATATCAAATGTGCATGACATCCTGACACATTTCTAGCAAAAGAGTATCTAGGACACTTGAACTCTACAACTTGGATCCATGCATAAGGAAATTCCACAATCATGGAGGTTATGAGAAGACACTATACCTTGTTGGGATAGAGGCAGACAACACCTTTTCTTTGTTTGACACCTCATCCTTCAAAGATCATGATGAATTTGATCCTAATAATGGATCTAGTCCTTAAATTCATGTCAACCATCTGTATAAAGTTATGTCGACCATTATGTACTATTACTAGTGTTGTGCTAGTGGTGTGTACTATTACTAGTGGTGAATATACTCTCCCTTATCTTTTAGTAGTGTTGGATGAGTCATCCTGCACTAAGAAGAGTCAAAAATCCTTCACTTCTCCTATAAATCAAGTGGTTGTGCAACCCTTAGGGGCATCGAAGTGAAGAAATTAGAAGTGAAGTGCCTTGCTCCTTCTAAGCATTCCTACTTCAAGCATCCCTTAGGTTTTTGTAAAGTCTATGTGCTTATGCAATAAAGAGAGTTTTTTTTGTTGCTTCCATTTTGAGATTAGTTACTTTTGCAATGAGCAAGAGCGAGTGAATGATCCGAGCATAGAGTGGTCAGTATTGGAGCCAAGTTGCTCAACTTTGCCATTTGATCAAAAAACCATGCATTCGTAGATCACCAAATTTGTAAGATGCATAGTAAGGGCCAACGAATAGGCATGTAAGTCACACAGTGGGAGGAAAAATTTTTGTATCAAGCTTTCAATGTCATGGTATCTTCTTCATAAAATCTCTTAGGTTCTTCTTGTTCTAGTTCTTACATTACTCACTTATCTCAGTATTGTAGTAGTCGAAATGGTACTTCTCTTCCACCTATTCCTAAGTAGTATGACATATATCCATGTAGTAGTATTTAATTTTTAGAAACCTTTAGTATAATGTGTTTATTGAAATGCAACTTAGAAATCAAAAATCACAAGATCATGGCTTTGTCCCATAGCACTCACATTTTTCTCCTTAGAGGAGGTTAGGAAATGGATTCTAGATGGATACAATTATGTGCATATAGCTAAAATAGATGTTCATATACATCCTCATTTCAGTTATAGATTAAAGAATCCATACTAGATCACTTTAATAGATTGATAGTTTAAAACTTTTAATGATGCTATTATCATGCAAATGAAAGTTAGATTAGAGGTGGATGCGTTGGTAGTAACCCTACCAAACTTTACTCTTTCCTTTCACAATACAAACCTCTTCAATAGTTTAATGTTAATAGTATATATACCCTTAGATATGATATAGAATAGTGTATATGCTATAATAGGAACTAGATTAATTTTTAAGTTATTTGATTCTATTAGCATTAGAACACTTTTGCCCTTTGTCCAATAAGTTGTTCAAGTTGGTTCAACAAACTTAGAGTATGAATTTGATATAAACATAGAAGATCTTCTGGTACATACAATGTATCTAGATATAAAAAATTTATTGAAAGAATTCTTTGAATATATTATACCTAATAAATCTAGGCCAAGTAAGAGAAGGTATCAAGTTCAACTACAGCCACCTTGGTTTGTAGAACATGATCCTATTAAGAAAAATAAATCTAGGTCCAAACAAATCTTTCATCCTATGAACAATCCATTAGATCTAATTCTAAAAATTTCCACTAACTCATTTAGAATACCTATAGAGAAAGAAAAAAAGTCAGAAGCAGAGATTGAAAAGAAAATTTAGGTAGCCGAAAAAATGACTCGAATATTCAAACAATTGAATATCAAAGCATTCCATCATTAGATGAACATTTGAAATGGCTCAAGGGACCCTTGCTTAACCTTAATTAGTTGGTTAAGGATGGTGTCAAGGTTCAAGTTATACTTGAAGTTGTTAACAAATTGTGAAATCAAGTCTTCCAAAAAGGATATGGATCCTCTTGGCAAGGCATGGTACCAGTCTAGGACCTTTCTCATAAGGGACATAGGTAAGATCCTCACGATCATGTATGACAAGGCTTGGAGTAAAAGGAACTTAGAGTAGAAGGTTATGTGATGGGAGTTGGGGTTACTTTCACCATTGTACTTGGTGAACTATGATATGGGAATACTAGGGGCAAGAGTTAGAGGTGGGATTATAGGACTAATGGGATCATCCTAATACATGTTCATAATCTTTACAGTTTGAGATGTGGAAGCTTTGAGCCTCCTTAACTTCTTGGTTAAGTCCTAGATCATTTGGAATACTTGATCCAAGCCATGGGATGCCCCTAAAGGTTGTGGGAGTTTTACAAAATGTTGCAGCATAAGCTAGGAGACAAAAAGCCTCATAATTGGTTATGGCATCAAGGGGAGATGTTGGATTATTATTGTTGTAGGTGGGATGAACAAGGACAAAGAGATTTATGCTTGAATTTGAGAGACAAAGGTGATGAATGAAGTATGTGACCCTTGGGTGAGGTTCCATGGTGGATCCCATCTAGCCAAAAAATGGATTGGTGGTGGTCACAAACATTAATGAAAGTTGCACAGAACATGGCTATGTAGCAAAAGAAATGGTGGTGGGAAAGGTTGTTATTTATGACACTGATTGTGTTTGGTATACAACTATAGTGGACATTGCCCAAACATGGTTGGGTAGAAGGGAGGTGAAGGCTAGGGTATCTATCCTATGAGAGAGGTAAGTGGGGTTAAAGTAGGCATCATGATTTTTGGCATTAATTTTTGGAGTAGTCCTCCCATGAGATTCTCATGTTTAAACTTAGCCCTGAACTCGTCCTCTTCTTCTTGTTGCTTATCTAAGCATGCTTTCCCATCCTCTTTGTCCATCTTAATTAGTTGGAATAGGATGCAAGTGTAGGTTTCCATGAGGGGTATTTGGTCATATGGGGAAGGAATGTATTCCTTCTCATTAGGGTTTATGAGCTCATACTCCTTTTTGGCTTCTACTTTCATCTTTGAAATCATCATGCCATCCTGAATCTTGGCACAAATGAAGTTTTAATGATCTTCATTTATGACAAAGGACTCAAGACTTCATCCCCCAAGTCTTAAATATTTTCTACAATATGCTATGGTGAGGTCCTTTGGGTCATACACCATTATGGCCTATTGGCTAGATCTGTTTTCAATGAAATTAAAGGGCAACATGGTCAACTGGTTGAATGACATTGTCAAAATTTTTATTTTAATGTTTTTTGTATTTTTAGTAAAAACATAGTTAGTGGGATTATCCACTAACATAGTTGATTACAAATGGAAAGGAAACAGGAAAAACTATTTCCATAAAATACTACATAGTAGATGGTAATGTACTATGTAGTAAACAAGGTTTAAGGTGGTTATTCCAACTATGTTGAGTAGTGAGAGGTGAAAAGGTGACTTCTTGCACTAGATTTCTACAGTAGATGGAATTGGATTTTGTGAACAAAAAATGAGTTCTAAAAATGGAAATGTGCTTCTAGAATGGAAAATGGCTTCTAGAATGGAAATGGGCTTCTAGAATGAAAAATGGCTTCTGAAACAAAAATGGGCTTCAAAATAGACTACATTGGTTCCCAAGAAACTCGCAATTATTGTGAAATTACAGTAGAAATCCAACTAGATTACGAGAAATATGGTGAGGTATGTGAAAAAGGGTTTTGGATAACAACATTGGTCTTGATGAAATAAGTTTGCAAGTTCTAAAGTGTCAAAATGTAAAAGATTTATTATTTGGAGGAAAGTGGAAAAACAATTTTGGCTAAAAATTTCGGCAAAGGCCATCCCTCTAGTGCTAGAAAACTATTGGACTTGGAAAATTTGGTTAGTGGAATGGAAACTAGAATATCCTAGGCACCAAAATAGTTTAGCCTTGAATTTTGAGGGCCTTTAAAAAATGGAATTCAAGGCATCCTAATCAATCTAGTCGATCACCTAGGGACTTAAGAAAGTGTCAAATGGAAACATAAATGAAAAAATGAATGAAAACATAAAAAAAATGTAAATGGAAATGAAACTACTAATCCAAAATGGAAAAAGAAACAGAAATGACAATGTGAACTCAAATCTGCACAATAATGGACTATGACTTCATTGAAATGGAAAATAAAGTGGTAGGTTCAACAAGTATAGATTTTATGCTAGGTGCACGAGAAGTCACTTGAAGGAGCTTGATGTCCATTGGAGCTTGTGGTATGCACTTGAAAATCCATGATTGAGATACTTCCTAGCTCTAGTTTCCAGCAACTCTACACTAGTTTCCACTAAAATTAGCAATTGTGTCCATGGATTAATGTTTCACCCTTGGTGCAATGGTATTACATGGAAGTCTTTGTGCTCAGCACAGATACTAGTTTATCTCAAAGGGGTTGCAAGGCTTTCTTGGTTATAAAATGCTTTTAGGCTATGGAGAATGCTCAAACTTGGCAACCTTGTGATGCTACTATTTTCTCAAGGTTTTGGAACTAGAATAAGATGTTTATTTTTGGGTTTTATAGTTGTGGAGTTACTATTTTTGGGACGTGCACATCACTATCATGATAATTGACAGATTGATGTCCATTTGTAGGTTACAATGGTTATAATTCTTAGCATAGTTATCATTTATAGTAAGTTTGAAATACACCATAGCCACCAAAGCCCATTCATTTACTATAAATAGTAAATAGACTTTTTTGGCTATGCTAACACCATCCCAACTATGATGGCATTGGTGGAATATACTAAAGTTGCTGGAAAATGTTGGAAAGAATGGAAAATATTGAAAACTATGGAAAATCTAGAAGCCATGGAAAATGCTATAACTATTGAAGACTTGGGGTAACTACATTAGCCATTGTTGGAAAAATGGAAATGGAAATGAAAATGAAAAATCTCATCAATTCCAAAATGGAAAATGCCACCAACTCTAAAATGGAAAATTC
The DNA here is from genome assembly GCA_015680685.1 of Gnetum montanum. NCBI lineage: Eukaryota > Viridiplantae > Streptophyta > Gnetopsida > Gnetales > Gnetaceae > Gnetum > Gnetum montanum. The sequence goes on from MNCI01035130.1 coordinate 899,607, forward strand.
CAATAGTTCCAACATTGTATCTTTGTTGGGTTTTTTGGTAACTACATTGTGTTGCAAATGGAAAATTACTACAATTTCATCTACACTAGGGGTAGATGGTTCCAACGTAGTTGAGGCTATACCTCTACAAAAACCTATGAAAATGCTAATTTTGGCCATCCCTAAGGCATTTCAACCTTCCAAAGCCCAAATGTAGACATGAGATAACTTTCTCCACTTGGGAAGTAAGACATGAGATAACTTCTAAGGTATTTTCAACTCCAAAAGCCAAACTATGCAAGATTGCAACTCATGGACTACAAATCTTACATTTAAAATAAAATCTTACCTCAAGACTAGAAATGAATGTTACAATTTGCCAACATGAATTTGTAGAGGTGTTTCACCTTTTAGACCATGTATTGATAAATATCTCTAGTTGAAAGTATTACAACTTTCTTTATGGGTAATCTAGTTATAATCAAACTAATATAGTACTATAGGATTAGATCAAGACTACCTTCATTTATTCATATGAAATATTTTTCTTCAAGTCCATATCATTTAGATTATGCAATGCATTAGACATTTTGTAACAGTTGGTAATATCTATGTTCCAAGATTGCATTTCCAAGAGTGTGAAAGTTTTCATGCCTGACTTTTTCGCTTATGAAAAATCATTCAAGGAAACCTTGGACTGACTTCAAGCTATCTTATCCTACTATTGCAAGGTGAACCTAAAGCCAAATTGGAAAAAGTTCTAACTAATGATATCCAAGGATGTCATTCTTAGTCATAAATTTTCAAAGAGTTGGATTAAGTCAATTTTGATGAGATTAACTTCATTGAGAATATGACTCAGATATTCACAATGGTAAAAGAGGTATGATATTTCTTGGACCATACTAATTATTACCATTTTATTAAAGATTATTCTTGAATATAGCTAGTCCCTTGTTTAAGCTCATGATGAAAGATGTTCTATTCTTATGGAACAAGGATTATGAAAATTCCTTATAATATCTAAGGAAAAGATTAATCAAAACTTTCATGTTGCAAATTTCTAATTTGACTCCATCATTTCATATAATAAAATATTTTCTTAAATTTGCATTAGGTGTCATCCTACTATAATTTTATGAGAAAAAGAAAATCCTACTACATCCACTATGCTAGTCGAATCACTATGGGACCTTAATTAAAGTACACCACTACATAAAATAAATTGATGGTCATACTTGTTGCACTTTAAAAAGTTAGACATTATGTTTTGGAATGAAAATTTTTCATTTACACTAATCATAGCTCCATCTTGTTTCTCATGAACAAGATGGATGTTAGTCCTCATGTGATACGATGGTTGGTTTTCTTACAAGAATTTGTTCTTCATATGATTAATCTCAAGATACCCAAGGACATGGTGATAAATCATATATCAAAATTACAAATTTGCAACAACTAAGCAAGTATGCTTCTTGATGTCTTTCTATATGACCAAATTTATATGGTCATTTTTAAATCATAGAGTCAATGTCAATATCCATGGTTTGTAGATATCCTTCATTTCGTAGTGTGCTAGAAGCTTCCAATTTGATTGAACAAACATAAGATATAGTATTTCAAGCACTAGGTATTGATGGAAGGATTCCAATCAAGAAAAATTCAAGGAGCTTGCATGGATGGAGGAGAAAAAGATTGAGACATTGACTTCTAGATGTTTTTCAATGGGTTTTCTTGGTTTAATTTCACCAATGATTAGACTGAAGAGTAATCAAGGGTAGATGACACTTGTGGTGATAAGTGTGAGTTTGAACTTGGAAGGGAGAGTTGAAAAACATTTCTATCAAGTAGATGAGTAACATTGAAGGAATGTGGTAGTGGATCTCTTGCAGCATGTAGAACATGGCCACATGCATTATAAGCTAATTGAATGATTGTCTAGGGATTCAATGATGTTGTTCTCTATCTATCTATCTCTCTCTCTCTCTCTCTCTCTCTCTCTTTCTCTCACCAATCATGAATTCTCCATTCATCACATTTCTTGTCTACTCCATTATTATTTTTAGTAGGAAGTTGACCACACAAAGTTAAGGATAAAATTGGTTTTTCAAGAGGATGAACTCACATTGTATGTCAATGTCTCACTAGTTTCTAGGAATTCGTATGTCTCCCATCAACATGTTTTACAAGGGAATGAAATATATAAACCTACTATGGGGCGGATTCACTTCTAAATTTTTGGTAACATATTATTCTAAGCAAGTTAACTCAAGCTTAACTTCTATGATAATAATGATTTCATGACATACAGTACTTGGTTGGTCTTCTAGATATGGGGTTGCAACTCAATGAGCTTAATGATTTAACTAGGACTATCTTCCTCTACTTTTAATTTTTACCTATCTATTTGATCATCTTAATTTTCTTTGATGTTTTGATGTTGATGAGACGCGACATGCATAGCGCCATGATATCGCATCCCCTACGATATCGTGTACGCGATATCATGTCTTTCCCTGTGATATCGCGTACGCGATATCGTGGTCCACCGCCACATCTATAAATAAGAGGCGACACTCCCCTTATTTCCCAATCCTAGCTAGAAGTAGTGAAGCTCTGGCAGATTGATCACTCCAGAGTTAGATTAATTTCCCATGTGCCC
>MNCI01035130.1:908377-1021249 GCA_015680685.1 Gnetum montanum
GGGAGGGTGCAAAACCTTCATTTCATCTCTTTACCAAGGCCGATTTGATTTGGTCTTTCCACTGAAGAAGATGTGTTACATTCAAAGGACACAATTTGATTCTCCTATTGAATGAGATGTGTTACATTTAATGGTCATGTAGATGGAGTATGATGAAGGGATGTCATATGGCCATAATGCATGAATGTAAAACATAGGCCATCCTTGTTACTCAAGGGTAAGGAAGATTATAATTTGGCTATAGGGTTGGGCTTAAGGAGAGGTAATAGGAATGAGGTAAGATAAGCACTCTTGGTATAGTAGGATCAACTCATTGAATCTTGAGCATTAAGGTTATGTAGTAACTTGTTGCTGTAATGAGTTGCACCTCCATGATGACATCTTAAGCTTCCTCATGCAAGCACAACTCTAAGAGAATAAGAGAACAAAGCAAAGAAAACATGTTGTTACACGATAATGCATAAGGCCATATAGAATGATCAACAAAGTAGGTCATCATAGCTCACATGTTTTTACAATACAGAGAGATCTATCCAATCTACATCAGATGTTATAAAGCTTGCAACTTATTCATTGTGTCAAATAGAGAGATTGAGATAGAAAGAGCATGTAGGCTCTCTTATTGTAGACCATTGAAATTGTCAACATCAATAATTTGTCTCAACCTATTAACAATGATGAAGAACATTGCAAGTAAACATGTGAGTGTTAGATGTAATTAGGGATTTGTGATGGATTTAACATACATTACAAAGTTTTGATGATGTCATGAGTAGGCTTAATTTCTAGCGAGGAACTGATTTCATGTTCTTTCTCCTCACCATCATGGTCTAGATTGAAATTTTGACTAAGGAACCTTCTGTGATGTTTCTGGCTTCATGGTCGATGATCATTAGGATATTTCAGGGTGTTATGACTATATAGTGAATGGTTCTAAGGATCAAGGTTTGGATATTTAAGGTCAACCTAGTATAACAACATCATGAGAGTGGCTTATTTAGGCCTTAAGGCTAGTTGAATTTGCTTGCTTATTTTCTTGGCTCATTTTTGCATAGATGAGTCAAAACACATTACATCAATGGTTAGACAAGGTCTAAGCATCGTCAATAAAAGGCTATGAGGTATGAGTTAAAGGTAGTGCAAGGTCAAAATGGTCAACTATGGTCAACAAAGGGAGTAAGGGATATATTAGAGCAAATGGTATGAAAAAAATGCTAAATGATTTGGAATGAAGCCAAATGATGATTAAAACCACATAAAATGATATCAAATAAGATCAAATAAGGCAATGTTAATGTCAAATGATGAAATAATGTGGTAAAACAAGGCAAAAGGATGAAAAAATGATGAAAATGAGGTGAACTATCACTAAACAACATGACAATGATAGACAATAATGTAAAATAAGCTCAAGTAAGGTTAAAGCATAGTGGGAAATAGGGCCAAATAAGGCAATATAGGCTACATATGGCCCAACATGGTCAATTGAGGTTACATTTTGCCAATTCTAGGCCTTGGCGGCCATAGTTTTATGAGTTTTAGGCCCTAGTGGGCCATGGACTTGCGAGTTTAAGGCCTTGGTAGGCCATGTCACCAGTTTAAGGCCTTGGCAAGCCATGGGTGCATGGTGTCAAATGATGGTCGAAAATATTCGAACCCCATCATTCAACATCAATCAAAGGCTAAATAAGGGATAGTAGAGGCCATAAGAGAGAAAATAATGTAAATATAGTTAGACTAATATGATGTAGAGGCTAATATAGGCCAACTTATGGTAACAAAGGTCAATAATGTAATAACAAGGTTAAAGTAGATCGAAACACCATTAAAAAAAGGCCAAACCAAGCAAAGTGAAATACTTGTTATAAAACATGATTAATAATGGTCAAAAGAGGTTAGATTTTGCCAATTTTAGGCCTTAGTGAGCTATGGTGTTGAAGCTACAAGGATGATAGGTGAGTTTGAACATCTATGGAGGTTGTTTGAAGGGTGTTTTAAGTCAAAATTCAAGGTCTTTTAGGTACTCATGCTAGACCCATGCTTGCCAGCATGAGTTGGGTTATCTCCATTATAGATTGATTAATCGAGTGATTTCCAAGGTTGGTTTCGAGTATTTTTAACTCTAGATGGATTACCTAGTTAATGTAGTATACTATGGAAGGAAAGAGATCAATTATGGCATCAATGTCAACCTGTGGAGATCCCCATTGGAGCCTAGAACTATCACCCATGTTGGAGCAATGCTACCCAATGTGGCTCTAGTTCGGCTACCAAGAAAAATATGTTTCATGATATCCAAAGGATTGCAATTGGTGTTTTATGGTCTTCCCAAGGTAGCATAGGGTTACAATAGTAAAAATTGATCATTTTAGGGTTGAATTTATAGTAAAAGATAGTTTTAATATTATACCCCCTCAAGCCATGCTAGCCAACATGGTTTGGGGGGGGTGTTTGGGGGGGGGAGAGAGAGGGGGGGGTGTCTTAGTGTGTATGGTCTAGATCTAGGTCACTAAAAAAATAAACATTATCAATCATTAGTTAAATCTAGGGTTTTGTAGTTATATGCTTATGTAGTCAAGTTTTGAGGCTCTGTGAAGAGTATTTTGTATGTAAAATCATGTTGGAAGCTTTGTCCATGTTAAGGCCATGCTAGCCAATGTGGCTCTAGTATCCCTTAGCATGGATACATTTGCTTTTTACATTTGGGATGGTTTCAAAGGTAAATCAACCAAGGTTTTAGGCTTTTGTGATTGCTAGAAATAATAGTCATGGTTTTTGCTCAAAACTAGCTATGTCTGATGGTGGTTTAAGATGTGTTATGCTTATAACCCCCTAAGCCACACTGGGAAGCATTGCTCTAACATGGGTGAAGGTGCCTAGTGGGTTTTAATGATTGAAATATAGCTGAATAGATGTTGGTTGAATGTTTTGGTATTCTAGGCTCTCCTAGGATAGGTTTTAGACATTTGGATATGTCGAAGTGTCACCAAAAGTGGTAAGAAATTTTATCCATACTAGAGCCATGCTCTCTAATGTGGCTTTGACCTCTATTAGTGTGGATGCCTTGGGGTATTGGTTTTTGGTGTACTTTGACATAAAATTTACTTAGCATTTAGATCCCTATGGTTGTAAATGTTGATCACTAAGGTTTAGTATAAAAATTAGCAATTTTAAGGGCCTTTGCTTGAAGTCATCCCCTTGGAGTAACGCTGGGCCACATTGGCAAGCATGACCCCAATGTGGATGAAAGGGGGTTACAAATTTGTACCTTTTAACTATTTTTCTTGTGTCTCATATCCTCTAGAGATGTGATTAGGGTCTTCAACTTATTATAGTACAACTTTAAGTCTTTTTGATGCATCTGTGAGCCCTCCATGGATTTCCCTTAAGGTTCCCATGCTGGATCCACATTGGCCAGTGTGGATGATGGGGGTTCCTAGCATGGGAATAGGAGTAATCATGGAATTTGGCTGATTTTGGTAAGTTTTTGGTTGCTAAAGACTCCAAGAAGGTTGGAAGGTCCAATAATGTCAATTTTGAGGTTAATTTTGGTAATTTATGATTATACTCCTCTCATCCATAGTGGGGAAACATTGCCCAATGTGGATGGGATCCTTCCCCATCGTGGCTCCATTAAAGTTCATGGTTTTGACCATTTCTAGTTAGATTAAACAAGGTTTCAGAGCTACCAAGCTTGCAAGAATTAATGGCTACAATTTGATGTCAAAATCAATTGATCCCAAGGATTTTTGCTATTTTTTGCAGCCATCCTCCTTGATCCATGTTGGGTAGCATGGCTCTAGTGTGGATGGATGCTTTAGTAAGGTCTTAAGGTCATAGCAGTTGGCTTTAAGGCTATTTCTGGTTATAGATGATGTTTTATAGATCATTAACAAAGTACCTATGCTAGACCCACACTAGCCAATGTGGGTGAGCGATTTCATTGCATAGTAAGGATTTTGGTCATGAATTTTAACTTTAAATTTGACAACTATTTTTTACTAGATATGAGAGAGAGATGTCAATGCTCTTAAAGTAGATTTTTAAGGCTATTTTGAGGTATGAGAAGGTTTTTGTGGGTTGCCCCTATTCCATCCATGCTAGACCTGGGCTTGCCAATGTGGGTTGGGGGGCGAGTTGGGATTTCCAACATGGGAAAGATAGATGGTGTGTACTTTGACTTATTTTTTATCAAATTTTGGCTACCAAAGGCTAACAATGGATGTTAAAGTTAAAACATGATAACTATATAGTCAATTTTTGAATTTTAAGATTATAGCCCACTCACCCTGGTGATACATTAGTCAACATGGATGGAGCCCCCTTAGTGTTTCTATACTAGATCTCAAGGTTTTGGAACTTTTAATTGGGTTTGAAAGGGTTTTGGAGCTATTAGGCATGTCTATTGGGGTTTTAGGTTATGTTGGCTCACCTTAGGATTGAATTAGGGCTTAGTGGGCACTGGTGAGTATTATAACCCCTTGGAAAATACTAGCTAGCATGGATGAGTCCTTTCCTAGTGTGGTTGCCCAATGTAGCAAGTTGTATGAATGGTTCTAACCCCTACCAAGTTCTGGGGTATGGCATTGTAAACATCAACTGCCAAAAATGATAAAGGGAACGAGGTTGTAAGGTTATAGGATATGGAAGACTAGGACCCACAGTGGATCCATGATGTATAGCATGGATAAGGAGGGAATAAGGTTAAAACATGCTTGTATGGATTTCAAGAGGGTTAAAGCCTAGCACAGAGGAGGTTTTTAGGCTTTAAATCCACTTGGTTTATGAGGTGTCTAGTGGGGCCTACCAAAATCTCAAATTTTTGAATCTTGTGTGTAACTCCAACCATCCTATCATTTCTTGGAATTTTCCCCCTTGGATCCTCTAGTGCACCATGAGTTTTAGTGCTTTGATTTGGCAATGAAAGTGTGAAAGGGGACACTTAGGTTTAGATCTAGTTTTAATGCTTATTTTGCCCAAAAGCCAACCACACCATTCATTCTTCTGCCACAACATACTAGCCAAAGCTCTTAGTATAGATATTGCTTTCAAACATTTCAATCCTTAGTATGGTTTCTCTAGGACCCTTTTCAGGCAATGTTTCTTTCTAGATCCACCAAGTTTCAAAATTTTTTCAATGTTTTGTCAAGGCACCATGAAGAAAAGAGGAAGTAGCAGCAAGAACCTGATCCCAGAGGATGCAGATGCTACAACCAATGGCAACTCACACTTGCCTTAGCCCATGATTGGGTAAGAATCAGAACCTATCACCCCCAATATAGATCATTTCTAGTCATTTTCTATGCATTTGTGGTTGCTTTTTTGGGCTTTTCCTAGTCTTGAATGTGGGTGTTTTCCTAGATCTAGGGCACTATGTTTGGCAAAATTAAATTTTGAAAAAATTCCACATTATTTGATGGGTTTTATATGTTTTTAGTGTTGATTGATGATATAGGTCTAGTTTCATGCTGGTTTTGAATTAGGTTTCAATTAATTTCTGTATGTTTTTTTTACTATTTTTAGTAAAAATGCAACACTATATTTGATTTCTTTATTAGGCAAATGACTATGAGTTATTCATTTTTAAGGCTTTTAGCTTTTAGTATTAGGATTTAGGTTTCAAATGGTTGTGGTTTTTTGTGATTTGATGTTATGTTTTATTTTTAACAAATTTTTGGGTCAACTAGTCCAATTGTGTTTTCATGCCATTTTTAGTTTTTCATGATACTTCACAAACTTTTTCTAAAAACATGGTTGAGAGTTTATATGCTTACTTGTTATGGGTATGTAGGTCTAATTTTACACTTTATAATGATCTTTGAATCACTAGATTTGGGTTTCTAGTTGATTTCTAATGAATTTTCTCATGAGGTTATGCGAATTGAGGTTTTGTAGGTTTTAGTGGTTTTATCCCTTGGAGATGGGCAGAGTTGACACATTGGATGATTTTTCCTATCAACGTCCCATGCTCCTAGGGATACTAGGGGATGTTATAGGGGATGTAGGATTGGGTTCATAAATTTTAGAAAAAATTTCTATTTTTTACCAATGATTTCCTATTATCATTTTTCTTGGTTGCAATGTTGTTTTATAGGTGTTGTTTAAACTTGGTCAAAATGTCATACAATATTTTCAATGTGTTTTAAGTTTTGGTTGATATGGTAAATGTTATTATCTTCTATTCATGATTTCTAAAGGTTTTTTTAGGCTATAAGAATGTTGATTTTTGAATTTTCAAAGGAATTTTAACTAACACCCTAGAGTTTTTATAGTGGCTAGTTTCACCACTAGCTAGGATGCTATGTAAAATTTTCAAAGGAGTTCAAAAAGTTTCAAAATTATGGGTATACTCATTTTTTATTGTTGTTGTTTCTAGTTTTGGTAATTTTGTTCTAAGTGTTATGAATATGATTCTAAGAGTATGTGTTGTATTCTATGCAGCGCTTTCCTTAAGCCCATTTTGGTGGTGGTGGAGTTGGTGGGGATATTGTGCTACATCAGTCTTCCTAAATCCAACACTCCCTCTACTAACATGGTCTTAAAGAGGGGTTCCCTATGGATCTGACTAAGAATAAGGAATTTTCTTACCTACCTCCTTCAAAACTTTAGTATGATGATGTGGTCACACTTGTCTACATATACAACCGAAGTAATAGTGAAGACCCTACTATCTCAATCATCAAACATGAACATAAGTTCATAATGGATGACCTTGAGATGCATATATATGGGGAAATATTGGATAGTAGAGGCTTCCAGGGGACTTGTAAGCTATCCTAAATCTAGAGCATGCTAGAGTTTTCTTAGTATAATGCTGATAATACTCTGATGATGGCACACTGGGCCCACACATTATTCCAGAATCCTCTTGGCATAGTGTATCATTTGTCTAGGTAAGTATGGTCATGATGTATGGTTTATTTTTTTATTTGTTATATATACCTTATTTAGTATTATGAGTTTATAACATTTCAAATGCTAATCATCTTGTAGGTATAGGATTAGCAAAAAAGGCTTGGTTAGGAATAATTGAACCTTGGAGGTAGCTCAAACTATGATGGGTGTAGTTACCAAGGACCCTAAATTAGAATCATAGTGGCTAACCAATTGAAAGGTGACATTGATAAATACACCCAAGTCCTTGCCCTAGCCTTCAAGAGGTATGTGCTTACTAAAATGATGCACAGTTAGTGGATGATCATGAAATGCCTTCAAGTCATAGAAATCAATGCTGAGACCACCATACAATCCTCTCCTAGCAAGAAGAATAAGATTTTAGCTAATCTTTTCTAACATATTTATGATTATACATTTTTAGGCTATTTTATTTCTAAGTGTTAGAATGGTTGTAATATGTTGTTCTTATTGTATCTTAATTATAGACTATGGATTCATGCCTTAAGTAATAGGCCATTTTTGTTATCTTGAAGGGGCTTTCACCTCTTCAAGCATCACCTTGGTTAGTTTAGGATGTGCTAAGGAAACTCTCATCCTAAAATTTGGTGAACTAGAAGTAGGGAAACATTAGTTCAGGGAATAGGCCCCCAGAAATATTCAAGCATGCATTACTCATGTTGGTTTTCTTGATATTTTCATGGCACCTACCCCAACCATTCTTGCTACTGAGATGATGAACATTATTGACTCATTCAATGAGGAAGCCAATAATTTTATCACCTTGCCCATTGATGAGGCTACTGTCTATGATCTCTTTGGTGTTCCCAGTGAAGGAATGAAGGTTGTCATCAAAAAAGCTCAAGAGGTAGGCCATCATGAGAAGGTAGTGACATGGTTGGATGCTCATCATGGCCATTCTAAGATGGCCTTGGATGATTTCCAATTGCTAGAATCAAGGGAGTCCTATCCCTTATTTTGATCTCATGCCTTCCCTAAGCTATTATCATAGAAGAAGGTGATTGGCATTACCTAGGCATGGAACATGATGAAGGTCCTAAGGGAAGTGCTATATCTAACTAGGCTACTCACTTGGCCACTAGGTTGTGTGAGGAAATCCTTAAACTCCATTCGGATCTTAGCAAAATATGCCACATTCACTATGCATTCTTTACAACATATTTAAAGATATTCACAGGCTCTTGGTAATGAGGAGGGATGGATGATGGGTATGCCAATACCTATCCCAACTCTCTACACCTTGGATAAAGCACATTTATCCAACCATGTTGGTCCAAGAGCCACTAGAGGATGTTGGGAAATCATTTTCTATTAACACTAAAAGAATTGGTGGTAGGTGGCGTGTTTCCCCTGATAGCATGAGGCTTGAGCCTCATGTTGATCATGCTAACGTTAAGAGGACCAAAAAGCTATGTGTTGAAGCTGATAGAATAACTAGAGATAAGTTGAGGTGGCCCATGGAGGAGGCATCACCAATAATAGAGAAACCTTTCAAGTGAAGGTTTACATTGAAGCTTGGTAGGACTCATCATGTGGTTACTAGTATGTTGCTAACTATTTTCTATGTTTTTTTCCCATGTTTTGAGTTCTAAGATTTTAAGGTCGTTGTTTTTTTTAAGTTGTCCTTATGTTTTTGGTTCATTATCCTTACAGACAAGCAATAGGAAATGACAACCTAAGTTGTAGCAATAGCAAAGGAGTAGAGGCATGTAAAGGAGGCTCTCCTATAGTAGCATGAGAAAAAGGAATTGACCAATGTGGCATTGCATGACCTAGACACCTTATTTGGTGAGCCATTGCCAAGGGAATCCCCCATCATCATCCTCAAGGAGGAGGAGCCAAGTATGCATACACCTTAGTGCTATTTGTTATAGTTTATGATTTTATGTTTAGTTTTCATTCCTAAATATGCATTGATTATTATGCTTGTTATAGTTCCTAAGTCCTAGAAAGAAGCCTCTACCCATACATTTTAGATGAAACCATGGGTATAGGTTCTAGAAAAAAGTGGAATTTATGTGAGGAGTAACTAAGAACATCATCAACCATTTGCAACAAGTTTCTCCTAAGAAAATTAAGAACTTCATTTTATTGTCCCTTAGTTGTTTTATGTTGGTATTTAGAGGTATATTTAATTATAAGTTTTTTCTTATGTCTATTCTTGTCATACATTGTGCTATGGGTATATTTTATGATTATATTGTTTACTATGCCCATAGTTGCATGGGATCCTAGCCATGAAATGGAGATCAAGTCATTATCAATGCTCCTTGCTAAGGTTGAAAATGTGCCATGGAAGTTATATGAAACTACCACTAATCTTGTAGTTTCATAGGCAAAAACTTTGTGAGAGTTCTAAAGGTCCAACAAATTTTTATGGAAGTAGGTTATGGCCTTGAAGAAGGAGAATAAGAGACAATCCTAGATGATCATCAATCTTCAAGATTGTAAGGCCTTTGTGGAAGCCCAAGTGGCTAACAAAGAAAACTTATGAACCAAGGAGATCACATGGATCCACTACTAGAATTCCATCAATGACAAGGCTTCCCTTGCTAGAGAGATGACAAAGTAGTAGTTATAGATGGACATCATCACCCGCAAAGGCAAGGATTGGAAAAATTATTGTGCCTAGGTCCTAGAATGGGATCGGACACAAAAAGAGCACAAGAGAAACAAGGTTGATCATGAAACATATCTAAAGTAGCTTAAAGAGAAGACTACTAAACGATGTAAGATGAAACTATTCATAAAGGGGATTCAAGAAAAAAGTTCCTTTAAACTCTTCAAAGTCACTCTTACAATAGTTGAATCTCCTACTCCCCATGTCTCTATGGCTACAAGTGAGGTTTCTATAGCCACAGTGTCATAGGATCCACCCACATGGATAGATGTTGATGAGAGCAACATCCTCATGAGAATTAATGTTGGGGATGTGGATTGGGCCCACATGATAGAGGACCAAGTCCTCCATCATTTGAAGGTTGGTCTTTAGCATCTTCCCTAAGTATTCATTGAGCTAGATTCCCTACAGGTTTGAGTAAATTTATTTGGTTTTATGTCATTTTATTTTTTCTTTAGTTATTAGCTTGTTTATGTGTTGATTACTAATTAGTCTTATGTTGCCATGTTATAGGCACTAGGTGATATTGGTGGCCCCAGTAGTGAGGGTGAGGATGACCCACCACTTCCTCATCCAGATGTTCCTTAGCATCACCAACTACCTACTTTCAATTGTTTCTTTATGATTACTATTGATATTTATGTTGCTTGGTGTGATGGCTAGTGTTAGCCAAAGTATTGGTTGTTGATAGTTTCATGTTTATTGTTTATTGTTTGAACCTTTTACCACATAGTATAGCTATGACTACTTATGTTGAAGACATTTTAATTTGATTTTTAAGTCTTAGTTTTAGCTATATTGTTTTTTTGCATTGTAGTCTTATTCATGTTATGGTCACATAGTTTTATATTATAAATATTGTTCATGGCTATGTTGGCTATCTTGGTCATAAGGTTATAACTTAATAAAAACATTGAGATGGCTAGGTAATACAACTATAAACTAAAATAAAAATAATTCAAAAGGTTGTTTAGTAGTTTAAGGTCATGGTGGGCCATACGTTCTTGCTAGTTTTAGGCCATGGTGGGCCCTAAGTTTTTGTTAGTTTTAGGTCATAGCAGCCCCATGTTCTTGCAAGTTTGAGGCCATGGTAAGCCTCATGTTCTAAAAAAGAAAATATATTTTTGTCTATTTTATGTTTTAAAGTATTTTATGGATTTTTTGTTTTTAATGTTTTTATGATTTTTTTTACATTTATCATGCTAAAAGATAAAGAAAAGGTTTTAATAAATAGAAATGTAAACATAAACTCTTAGGCTACATGCAAATTAAAGATTAACATAAGGCAAACGAAATGACATAAATAGGCAATATGTAAACTAGGCTAATGGGCTATAAGTACATATGGCTACATTGCTACGACTACATAGAGTAGGAGGATTAGTGGTGTACTTCACTTATGAAAATCTTTCCTAATCTTTGAGAGATTAGGAAATGTGTATTTCCTATTTTTCATAAGCTTGTATTCCCCATCTCCTTCACTGACAATGTTAAAGGGTAGCCCTTCCCATAATGTGTCCCTTGGTCCATTGTTATTTTTTTCCCTTCTCTACTCCTTTGGCTTGCTTGACTTTGTGGCTAGGATTTTTTCCTTAAAACTCCAATTTTGACTCCTACTCTATGTCCACGTTGTTAACTACTAGGGGAACCACGCTATCACTATGGATGATAATTTCACCTCCCTCATAAGGTAGGTGAATTTCTTGGTAGATGGGCAAAGATAGAGCTTGTAATTAAGCTAGCCAAGGCCTTCCCATGATAAGGTTGGATCCTAGTATTTCCTCCACCACTAAGAAACTAACACTTGTGGGGAATTACTCTCCTATCACAAAGTCTAAGGAGATAGACCCCTTAATAGAAATCCATAATCTATTAAAGGATTTGAGAGATAATATCAATGTATGCTGCATATGTTCAATTATGCCTAAACACTTAACTATGGTAAAAGGGATTATGTGAATTACAGTCTCATTGTCTATGTGCACTCTATGAACTTTGTATTGTCCTACCTATATAGTTATAAAGAGGGAAACCTTGGTTACCTTGCTATTTTGGGGACTGGTTTTGATTTTGCTATCACCAAATACTAGTGATGTTGACTTCATCTTCCTAGGTGAAGATGGATCCATCACCACATGAATGGATTCTTCATTAGTGGAAATGTCTTCACTAATGGGGATGAAAGTCAACATCTTAACTAGTGCTTCATAGTGCATAGTAGAAGTCATGATGAGGTCATACAAGCAAAGGGTCGTATTGTTTTATTTCAACAATTGTTTAACTTATTTCATCATATTTAGGAATTCTTTGTTGTTGTACATGGGCTTGTCATCCTTGATGTTCTTAACTTCCTCCATGCATTTCAAAATGCATACTTCATGTTTTAGTTGTTGTTGCAGCTTCTCTTTCCCATTTCCTTAGGGTTTAAGGTCCTCCCATGGTTTGCTAGTTGAAGCAACCTTGGATGAATAGGTCATGGGTACAAATGATATAGGAGTGGACTTTAGTAGGTCCACTTACTTGCATGTCTTGGCTTGCTTATTATTTTTGTTATTGGGCTTTTGCACAAGCTTCTTCCTTTGCTTGGTTGGTGCCTTTTGGTTATCTTTGGATTTTTGGGAGAAAGAGGTCATTGCATTAATCAACATTAGGGATTGTTGTTCTATTGCATGGGTGGACTCAGTTGACATTGGAAGAGGAAGTACTCTAATTAAAAAAGGCTTCTTGCAAAGTGTTGGTAATTGTACCATTACAACAAAGGATGGCCTTAAAATAGAAAAAGTTGAAAGCCCATTTTCATTGTGAGGAGGTACCCAAATCATGAATGGTTCCCTCATAAGCCTTGGTTCATTGTTAACATTGAACATCACTATGGTAGGCTATTGTTGGCATTTATTAGGTCTTTATATCCATGCATTAACTAGTTCTTATGCCTAACTTGGTTGGAAGTGTTAAGTACCATATCATCACTATCTATGATATTTTGTAGGTTGTCCTTTAATGCAAGGCAAAAATCTTAGTGGCAAATGCGGTTGACCTTAAAATACTTAGACACTTGATGGTCCTCTTTGGTTGTTTGAGTGGGGTCTTTGCATATCTTGCGTAGCCTCTCATGCTTTTTTGGGCATTTTTGATCATTTTTTGGTATTGTATCCTTCCACTCTTCAATAGTTGATCTAAGGGTTTTGACGCCTTTAAGGATAGCCTAGTGTATTTCATTCAATCATTTTTCTCAAAGTTGGACTACAAAGTAGGCAATGCACAAGCCTCAGGCATTGAGGATTGATTATTATTATTGTTAGCAAGGGCCTTGGGTTGGTTAGTTCTTAGATCCTAGGTGATCATTTTGTTTTCTTTGGTTACAGTTGCCATCACCACATTATTTTGTCCTCCTCTCTCTTTGTCTTTTCATGCATGTTGATTCTTATATGCCATGTAGGCAAGGTTTTGGGTAGGATTCATAGCATCCTCTATGTTTTTGATTTTGAAAAGGACTTGACTTAGTGACCATGGATCTAGGTAGTACAACTTCAACTTGATGAAATCATTAATTTCCCAATTCAAAATAACTAAAAGGTGAGTTTTAGCTATCGACTTTGGGATCTCGTTAAGCAAGGTGTTCCATCATTTGATGAACTTTTACATTGATTCAAGGGGTCCTTGCTTAACCTTCATCAGCTAGTCAAGGGTGGTATTAGGTTTCAAGTTGTACTTGAAATGGTTAACAAATTCCAAAATTAGATCTTTCAAAGAGGATATTGATCCTCTTGGTAAGGCATGACACTAGTTGAGGGCCTTTATAGTAAGGGACATAGGAAATATTCTTATTATTGTGTGTGGCTAAGATTATAGTGAGATGCACTCATTGTGAAAGGTTATGAGATGAGAGTTAGGGCTACATTCATCGTTGTACTTGGTGAACTGTGGTATTGGCACACCAGGGTAAAGAGTTACTGGTGGGATCACATGATTGATGGGATCATCTTGATAGAAATACATGATTTTCACTATCTAAGATGTTCATGCTTTGAGCCTTTTTAACCCTTTAGTTAGCTCCTAGATCATCTAAATGGTATGATTTAATCTTTGGAATGTCCTTATTAGTTGTGGGATCTACACGAAGGTTGCAGTGTATGTTGGGAGGCCTATAGCCTTGCAATAGGTTGCTACATTGAGGAAAGAGGCTTGATCATCATACTAGTGAGTCAGCTTAACAAAGAAAAAGATATTTATGTTAGTATCTAGGGCACAAAGGGAAAAAATGTGATCCTTAGATTACCTATGGTCCTATAATGGGTTGCATTTGGGTGAAAATAATTTTAGTGATGGTCACAACCACCGAGGAGGGTTGTACTAATCATGGCTATGTGGTGAAAGGCATCAAGAAATGAAAGGCTATATACTATGGCACTGATTGTGCTTAATGCATTGTGATAACTGGAATGAATCCAAACATGGTAGGGTAGTAAGGTAGTAAGGATTGGAGGATTTATCCCATGGAAGATGAAAGGGGGTTTGAGGTAGACACTATGGCCTTGGAGGTTGATTATTAAAATAGGTCCCCCCATGAGGTTTTCATGTTCAGACTCTATTCCAAACTCATCCTCTTCATCCTATTATTTGTCTAAGCTAGCCTTTCCATCTTCCTCGTCCATATAAATTAATTGAGATAGGATGTATGCATAGGATTCAATAAGGGATATCTTGTCATATGGGGAAGGAATATACTCCTTTCCATATAGGTGTATGAGTTCATACTCCCTCTTGGCTTCTACTTCAATGCTTGGAATTACCATGCTAGCCTAAATCTTAACATAAATGAAGTTATAGTGGTCTTGATTTATGATTGAGAACTCAAGACAAGACCTCCTAAGCATAAAGAATTTCCTACATTTAGCCACAGTGGGGCCTTTAAGATCGTTCATCATTATAGCCTATTGGCTAGATCTCACATTGGTAAAGTTGACAAGCAAGATGGTTGATTATTGGAAAGACATGTTTGATAATGTTGATTTTTTTCCTAAACGAAAATGATAAATTAATTGAGAAAAATAAAAATTCCACCAAGTGGAATTAATGAAATATCAAAAGGGGATGGTTGAAAAATTGTTATACACTGCAACTATAAAATATAGTGCAAGTTGTAGAAGAAAGGGGATATGACTCTCACCCCGACAAAAGGAAATGGTTTTAATGTTATACCCCTACCACTCTAAGTTTTCTAGTAATGCCCATGTTGGGAGTGGAAAATGAAAAAAGAAGGGGGGTAAGACAAAAATTTTATATCCTTTTACACAGCATTGGATGTGTTACCCCTTAGTTGGTGGTATCGTAAACACCCAAAAACAAGGTGAAAATCTTGATTATTTAAAGGTTTTGATTTTGGTAGGGTGCCAACACTAGCCTTGCCATTGAAAAATTTTCACAATGGAAAGGGGGGATGAGACTTTGGGTGATGGAACTTCCATGTTGGCTTTGGAATTATCTATAACCACTATAAAGATCCTCAAAAGTCCAAATCACCTACAACCTCAGCACTGGGTTTTAGTGTTAGGGGATATGAGTTGTAGTGTTCATTTGGTAGCAAAAAGAGATGTTAATAAATTTTTTTAAAAATAAATTTAAAGATTTCAAAGTTTTTGGATTGTAAGAAAATTGGCAAACATGCAATAGATTTGGACACATAATTGGATTGAAGTTTCAAACCCTCCTTTTAGCATCAAAAAACTATTGTGACCAAAAAATTCAATTGCTAAAAAAATTGATGATTCTAGCTGTAGACAACTTTAAACCTAGATCCCAATGACCTCCATGAAAAACAAGATTTAAGGTACCTTGGATGATCTTGCTAATCACCTAGGGATTTAGAGAGTGTTAAACAAGGGTAGTAAAATGTAATCTCAACAAAGATATGAAAATATATGCATGAACTAAATCAAATCTAACTATCTTGCATAATAATCAGAACTATAAACTTTATATTAATAGAAATAAAGAGGTTCAGAAACTGTACAAGTGTTCCTAAGAAAGCAACAAAAAGGGGTTTCTCCAAACCAAGGGCTTGAAATCCATTGAAACCAATGGCATTGGATGCCATAGTCAACACCATGATCTAGATGCTTCACCACTCATGAAAATGTAAAACCTTGCTACACCCCTCAACAGATCTGTTGCATTGGTGATGTAGGAGGGTGAGATGTATGTGGGTTTGTAGCTAGAAATAAGATCCATGCTAAGAGTCTTGGTACCCAAGTTGCTAAATGTTTCTAAAAAATGCCACATAATCTCATAGGGGTAGAAATGATTACAATGGTTATGGGATTTCATGCTAAAATTTACTCTTAAAAGATTTGTGCCTGCAATGAATTTTCAAAGCCTTGAATGCCAAAGAGTGAAACCTTTTTATGGTGTTGGAGCCTTGTTTTTATAGGGTTTTGGCCATAATTTTGAATACAAATATCTGCCCAACTATTGNTCTATGCTATAGAAATGCTGGGGTGAAGGTGCAATGCTAAGGGTGTAAGATTTATACTCCCCAACCTTGGGCATAGGTGAGCTTATACACCCCCCCAGGTGTTTCTAGCTTAGCAAAGACTATACCCTTCACAAAACCCATGAAAATGCAAATTTTGGCAATCTAATAAGGATTTTTTAGCCCCAAGCCTAAATGTAGACATAATATTACTTTTTTTCACTTAGGAGTTGAGGCTTTTACTTATGATGAATTTTTTAGCCCCAAAAGCTAAAGTATGTGAAATTGCATATCTTGAATTACAATCTTCACATTTTACAATGAAGTTTTAGCCTTACGTTTTATGGGGTGAGGGTTACAATGTCAAAAGGTTATAACGTGAGTTTTCTTGGTGGTGTTTCATTAGTCCCTCTTTGTTATTATTTTGAGGATTGACCCAAGAGGAACCAACAAAGAATAAAAAACATCATTGCAAATCCATCACCATTGTTTTCCCCTTGTGCTTGATTTAGTCGTGTTGAACCATGCTAAAGAGTGCTTGTGATAATGAGATAAGGCTATGATGAAGGAATGGTCATGAGTTTTGACAATGAGTTCCATGGGCTAACATCATGGCCACAATATGGCTTTAATATGTTGAACAAGCAGTTAGTCTTTGCACTTCATGCTTTAAGTGTTGGTTACTCGACAATGCATTTGATGATCCAACACTCCACTCTAAGGTTTCTTTGGCCATTAGGATTCTCCCTTTGCATGTTTGGATTTATTTTTTTTCTTTTTATATTCATTGACCTTTCGACTTCTTGGCATTATGTCTCCCCATTTATTTTTATGGGGGAAAACCTTCATTGGATTTCTTTGCCAAGGCTAGTTTGATTTCGTCTTCCTAGTGAAGGAGACGTGTTACATCCAATAGACTCAATTTGGTTTTTCCATTGGATAAGATGTGTTACATTCAATGGGCTTGCTAGTGGAGAATGAGGAAGAGATGTCAAATGGCCATAATCCATGAATATCAAACATCAGTCATCATTGTTATTGAAGGGTAAGGATGGTTATAATTAGGTTGTAGGGTTATGATAAAGGAGAGGTTATAGGAATGAGGTGAAACAAGAACTCTTAGTACAACACAACCGACTCACTAAATCTTGTGCATTGAGGTCACATAGTGACTTTTTTCTATAATGATTTACACCTCCATGATAACATATCAAGCTTCATCCTTCAAGAACAACTTCAAGAGAATAAGAAAAGGAAACAAAGAAAACATGTTGTTACATGATAGTGTGTAAGTTATATAGAATGATCAACAAACCAGATTAGTAGAGGTTACTTGATGTTACAATATAGAGAGATCTATTTAATGTGCATTAGATGTTACAAATCTTGAAATTCATTCATTGTATTAAACAAAGAGATTAAGAGAGAGAGAGAGAGAGAGAGAGAGAGAGAATGCAAACTCTCTGGTTGTAGATGATTGAAATCATCAACATCAATCATTTCTTACAACTTGTTAACAATGGTAAATAACACTAGAAGGAAACATGTAAGTGTTAGATGTAATCAGGGCTATATGATGGATTTAAAATTACATTACTAGGGTTTGATAATGTCATCAGTAGGCTTACATTTTGGTGAGAAACTTAGTTTTAAGTGGTTTCTGATCACTATCATATTCTAGATGGGAATTTCAATTAAGGGACCCCTCATGATGTTTCTAGCTTCAAGGTTAATGGTCATTAGTCTACTTTAGGATATTATGATTCTATAGTGTGATGTTTTCAAGGCTCAAGATTTTTATATTTAAGGTTAACTTGGTCTAACAACATCACAAGTGTTGCTTATTTAGGCTTTAAGGCCAATCAAATGTGCTTACTTATTCTTCTGGCTCATTACTACATGATAACATAAGCACATCAAGTGGCAAATATGTGATATAATGGTTAAATAATGTCAAAATAATGTAAAATATTCTAGTGAAAATTCATAGATGAGTCAAAACCCATTACATCAATGGTCAGATAAGGTCTAAGCATGGTAAAAAAAAAAGGCTATAATGTATGAGTTAAAGGTAGTGTAAGGTCAAACATGGTCAACTTGGTTAACAAAGGAAGGGATAAATTAGAGAAAATGGCATGAAATAAAAGCTAAATGATGTGGAATGAAGCCAAATGAAGGGAAAATGATGATCCAGATCACATAAAATGCTATCAAATAAGGTCAAATAAGGCTATGATGATGTCAAATGATGAAATAGTGTGTTGAAAAATGGCCAAATGATGAAAAAATAATGAAAATAAGGTGAAATTTCACTAAACGACATGAAAATGATAGAAAATAATGTAAAATAAGGTCAAGTAAGATTAAAGCATAGTGGGGAACACGGCCAAATAAGGCAAAGTAGACTACATATGGCCCAACATGGTTAATTGAGGTTACATTTTGCTAGCTTTACACCTTGGCAGGCCATAGTTTTGCTAGTTTTAGGTCTTAGCAAGCTGTGGGATTGCTAGTTTAAGACCTTGGTAGGTCATGTTGATAGTTTAAGGCCTTGGCAAGTCATGATTTCATGCTGTCAAATGATGGCAAAAAATGATCGAACCCTATCATTCAACACCAATCAAAGGCTAAACAAGGAATAAAAAGGATCTTAATAGAGAAAATAATGTAAATATAGTGATCCTAAAGTGATGTAGAGGCTAAATGATGCCAACTAATGGTAACAAAGGTTAAGAATGTAATAAGAAGGTCAAAGTAGGTAAAAACACCATGATATAAGGCCAAACCAAGAAAAGCGAAATACATGTGATAAAACATGATTAATACTAGTCAAAAGAGCTTAGAATTTTCTAGTTGTAGAACTTAGTAGGCCATGGTGTTGAAGCTACAAGGTTGATAGGTAAGTTTGGACATCTATGGAAGCTATTTTACGTCAAAAATCAAGGTTTTTTGGGCACCCATGTTGGTCAACATGGGTGGGGTGACCCCTAGCATGGATGAGTTAATCAGGTGATTTTGTAGGTTGGTTTTGAATAGTTTCCAACTTCTAATGGATTGCATAGTCAACACAGTATACTTTTGAAGGGAATAGGTTAAGTCTAGCATCAATTTTGACCTTTGGAAACCCTCATTTAAACCTAGAAGTACCACCCATGCAAGGAAAACGCTAGCTAGCATGGCTCTAGTCTAGCTAGCAAGTCAAATGGGTTTCATGGCATCTAGAGGTTTGCAGTTGATGTTATATGGTTCTCTTAAGATAGAGAAGGATCATAATAGTTAAAATGGATCATTTTATGGGTTGAAGATATAGTAAAAGATGGTTTTAATATTATATACCGTAGAGCCATGCTGGCTAACGTGGCTGGGAGGGGTCTCAATGTGGATGGTTTAGATTTGGATCACTACATAGTCAAACATGATCAATCTTTAGCTAAAGCCAAGGTTTTATAGTTGTATTCTTCTATACTAAAGTTTTGAGACTATTTGAAGAGTATTTTATATGTAAATTCATGTTGTAAGCTTCACCCACATTAGGGCCACACTATTTAGTATGGCTTTAGTACACCTCAGCATGGATACATCTAATTTTTTATTATGGGATGGTTTCAAAGGTAAATTGACCAAGTTTTTAGGCTTTTATGGTTTCTTGCAATGATTGTTGAGGTTTTTACTCAAAACTAGCTATGTCTAATGGTGGTTTGAAGTGTGCTATGGTTATACCCCCTTGAGCCACATTGGGCAATGTTGTTCTAGCATGGGTGAGGGGGCTTGATGGGTTTTAATGGTTGAAATGTGGTTGAATAGTTGTTGGTTAAAGGTTTTGGTATTCTAGGCTCTAGTAGAGTATGTTTTAGGCTTTTAGATGTGCCAAAATGTTACAAAAAGTGGTAAGGAACTTTACCCATGCTCAAGCCACACTACCTAGCATGGCTCTCACTTCTCTTAGTGTGGATGCCTTGGGGTATTGGTTTTTGGTGTACTTAAACATCAAATCAACTTAGTATTTAAGCCCCTATGGTTGCAAATGTCAATGAGTAAGGTTTGGAATCATAATTAGAAACTTTGAAGGCCTTTTGGTGGTTCTTGAAGTCATCCCCCCTTGGAGCAATGCTAGGTCATGCTATCTAACATGCCCTTAGCATGGGTGAAATGAGATAACAAATTTTTACAATTTTTAACTAGTTTTCTTATGTTTTGTGGCCTTAGAGATGTTGGCAGGGTTGTAGGATTAGTGTGGTACAACTTTAAGTCATTTTGATACATCCCTAAGCTCTCCTATGAGTTTCCATTAAGGTACCCACACTCACCAACATGGGTAAGGAAGGTTTCCATTATGGTCATACAAGTGATCAAAGAATTAGGCTAATTTTGGCACGTTTTTTATTACTAGAGACTCCAAGAAGGTCGGTAGGTCCAAACATGTTGATGTTGAGGTCAATTTTGGCAATTTATGATCATAGCCCACCCATCCATGCTAGGGTAATGCTATTGAATGTGGATGGGAGCCTTCCCTAGCATGGTTTCACTGAAGTTCATGTTATTGGCCATTTTTTGTTAGATTTGACAAGGTTATGGAGCTACTAGGGTTGTAAGTATCAATGGCTAATATTTGACATCAAAATCAACTAATTCAAAGGCTTTTTACTATTTTTTGCAATCATCCCGCTTGAGCCACATTGTGTAGCATGGCTCTAACATGGGTGGAAGCGGGATGATAGATTTTTTCTATTTTTGATCAATTATATGGAATTTGATTCTCTAGGAGGCTCTGGTAAGTTTTAACATTACAAGGATAGGCTTTGGTATTATTTCTAGCTATAGATGAGGTTTTATGGGTAACCCACACTAGCCAATGTGGGTGGGGGATTCGACAACATTGTTAGGATTTTGGTCATGAATTTTCAATTAAATTTTGACAAATTTTGACTACCATATATGAGGGAGAGGTTTTAAGGCTATTATAGTAGGTTTTAAGGCTATTTTAAGATATGAGAAGGTTCTTATGGGTTATCACTTGGGCACCAATGCTAGACCCAAACTAGCCAGCATGGGTAGGGAGTTCCTTAGCATGGGAAAGATGGATGGTGTATAATTCAACTTGTTTTTTGTCAAATTTTGGCTACTAGAGACTAAAAATGGATGCTAAAGTTACAACATGATAATTGGATATTCAATTTTGGCATTTTGAGGTTATACCCCATCCATCCACACTAGGGCCAAGTTGGCCAGTGTGGATGGAGCCCCCCTAAGCATAGTTTCACCAAATTTCAAGGTTTTGGGCATGTTTGACTAGGTTTAATAGGTTTTTAGAGCTATCAAGGATTTCTAATGGGACTTCAAGCTATGTGGGCCTACCTTCGTGTTGAATTAGAGCTTCATTAGCATTGGTGAGTGTTATACCCCTTGGGCAATACTAGCAAGAGTGGATGAGATCTTGCCCAACATGGTTGCCAAAAGTAGTAAGTTGTATGGATGGTTCTACCCCCTGCTAGGGTTTGGTGTCTTGCAATGTTAACTTAACTACAAAAAATGACAAAGGGAACATGTTTGTAAGGTTATAGGGTATGGGATGCCAAGGCCAATGTTGGATCCACACTACCTACCATAGGTAAATGAGAAATAATATTAGAACATGCTTGTGTGAGTTTCAAGGAGGTTAAACCCTATCATAGTGGAGGCTTTTAGGCTTGAAACCCACTTTGCTTGGTAGGCATTTGATGGGATCCATCAAAATTTCAAAATCTTGAATCTTCTATGTAACTTCCATCATCCCAACATTACTTGAACTTTTTCCCTTTGGAACTTCTAGTGCATCATCAATTTTAGTACCTAGATTTAGCAAGGGAGGTGGTTTAGATTTGGTTTTAATGCTTATTTTTCCAAAAAAAATCTCAACTACACAACTCATTCTTCTTCCATAATGCACTAGCTAGAGCTCTTAGTAGATATCTTGCTTTAAAAACTTTCATTCCTTAGCATGGTTGCTTTAAGAGCCCCTTCAAGTAGTGTTGCTTCCTAGATCCACTACATTCCAGAGGTTTTTCAGGATTTTCTAAAGCCACCATAAAGAAAAGAGGAAGTAGCAATAAGAATTTGATCTTGGAGGATGTAGATCCTATAGCCAAAGGCATCTCAAACCTTTCTTGGTTCATGATTTGGCACGGATCAGCACCCATCACCCCAACGTAGGTCATTCCTAGCATTTTTCTATGCATTTCTTGCCCTTTTTTGTGCTTTTCCTAGTCTAGAATGTGGGCATTTTTTTTATCTAGAGAATTGTATTTGGAAACATTAAATTTTAAAAAAATCCAACCTCATTATTTGATGGGTTTTATACCTTTTTAGTATTGCTTGATCATTTAGGTCTGGCTTCATGGTGGTTTCGAATTAGGTTTCAATTAATTTTCTATGTTTTTTTGCTATTTTTAGTAAAAAAGCAACGCAAGTTTTGACTTTTTTATTAGGAAAATCACTATGAGTTATCAATTGTTAAGGTTTTTGGTTTTTAGTATTAGGCTTTAAGTTTCAAATAGCTATTGTTTGGTGTGATTTGGAGTTACAGTTTTTTCTTAATAACTATCCTAGTTAGCTAATTCAGTTGTGCTTTCATTTATATCTAGATTCTTTAGCTTTATGAGTTTCCAATGTTTCAAATGCTAATCATATTGTAGTTATAGGATTAGCAAAAAGGCTTGTTCAAGATGGTTGAATCTTCAAGGTAGCTCAAGCGCATACCTAGAATGATCATTCTTATTCATAGAAATCTTTAGACCTAAAATGTTTTAAAAAATATTTATATATACTCTCCTTCTAATGACATTGCTTTGCCCTATCTTTCTAATGTTTCAAATAGGGAGTAATGTTGACTAGGGTCTCTAAAATATTTGCATAACAATCACATATAATGGAGACTATTTTTTGTGATTTGTTTTTAAAGTGATGTCTAAACAATGAAACAATTTTGTGAATTTGTGATGTGATTGTATGGACATATGAAATTTATGTGTAAGGTAGTTATATCTATATGGTTACATAGTGATTCTTTTGGTATAGTAGATTGTATACATAGTAGATAGAAAACTTGTGAATATACATCATGGACAGGAAAATTGATTTAGTGCTCAATAGTTGATCCTAAATGGCTATATCATAAATCACAAGGCTTTAATTATATCTCTTTGTGTGTAATGATTTTATACTATAATTTATAATTATCATCTTAGCCTTTCGAAAGATTTACTAAAGGATGCATACTCTTTAATATCTACTTGCTAGACCTGGAAAATTTGGCTACTAGAATGAAAACCAAAATATCTAAGATGTTGGAATAGTTTTAACCTCAAATCCCAAGGACCTCCAAAAAATAGGATTTAAAGCATCCTAGATGGCTTGGCCAATCACCTTGGGACTTACAAAAGTATTAATGGAAATGTAAAAAGAAAAACATAAACATAAACAAACACGAAAACGTAAATGAAAATGGAATTGCTGATCCAGAATGAAAACAAACATAGAAATAAAAACATGAATTTAAATCTATATAGCAATAAACTATTGCTTTATTAAAATGGAAAATAAAGTAATAGATTCCAAAAGTACAAATTTTGTGCTAGGTTCATAAGAAGTTACATGAATGAGCTTCAAGTTAGTCAAAGTTGGTAGGCTATGTTCCACATGAAACTCCATAATCTAGATTCTTTCCAACTTCCATTTCCAGAATGTCCCTGCTAGTTCTCATTAAAAACAACAACTATGGTCAAAATTGGTGTTCCACCTTTGGTGTAGTGGTATCACATTGGAAGTCTTTGTGCCCAACATAGATGACAATTTTCTACCAAAGGGGTTGTAATGTTACAAAGGCTTTCTATGTTGCACAACGCTTTCAAGTGCTATTTCTCAAAAGAAGTTGGAACTAGAATAAGGTGTTTACATTGGGATTATATAGGCTATGGATTTGCTATTATTAGGGGCTGCACATCGCTACCATGGTTACTAATAGATTGATGTATAATTGCAAGTACAATGATCATCACTTCTCATCGTAGTTGCCATTTATAGTAACTTTGGAATACAATGTATTTACCAATGTTGGCACCATCCCAACTATGCTGACTATAGTATAATATGCTAAGGTTCTTAGAAATTTCTGGAACCAATGGAACTTTTGGAAGTACTAGAACTACCTACATTGTCCGTGCTACAACTATTGAAGACTAGGGGTGACTACACTAGACACTGTTGGGAGAATGGAAATAGAAATAGAACATCCTAATAATTTGAATGCTTCATCTCCTAGGTTTCAGTGGTGACTACAATAGGTTGGAAATGAAAAATTCTAACAATTTGATATACATTTGGAAATAGATGATTCTAGCATAGTTGAGGCTATACCTCTACAAAAACCCATAAAAATGCTAATTTTGGTCACTCCTAAGGCATTTTTAGCCTTACCATGTCCAAATATAAACATGAGGTAATGTTTTCTACTTAAGAAGTGAGGTAATAGAAACTTCTAAGGAATTTTTTCAACTCCAAAAGCTAAAGCATGCAAAATTATAGCTCATGAACTGCAAATCTTATATTTACAATAAAATCTTGTCAAAAGTTGGGAAATGAAGGTTACAATATGGAAACATGAATTTTCAAGGATGTTTCATTGGTCCTTCTTTGTTAATGTTTGGTAGATTGACCTAAGAGATATCAATAAAGAACACAAAGAATCATTGAAAGTCCATTAGCATTGTTCCCTCTTCACGCTTGATCTAGTAGTGTCGAACCATGCTAAGGAGTGCTTGTGATGATAGGATAAGGTTATGATGAGTTAACAAATGCTAAAGGTAGTATTTGGCCACAAGAAAATGGTCATGAGGGTTAACAATAAATTTCAAATGTTAACATAATTGCTAAAATATAGCACTAACATGTTGATTAATCAATAATTTCTTACACTTTGTGCTTTCGAAGTGTTGATCACTTGGTAATGTGTTTGAGGAATCAACATCTCACTCCAAGGTTTCTTTGGTCCTTAAGCTCCTTCCTTTGCACATTTAGAGTCATCGGTTTGTCTTTTGTCAACATTCATTGATCATTTTAACTTCTTGATAATTTTATTTTTTCTTTATTTTATTGGGGTAAAATATTCATTGGGTTTCCTTACCAAGGTTGGTTTTGATCTTGTTTTCCCATCAAATGAGGTGTCTTATACTCGATGGACTTAATGGTGGAGCATAATGAAGGGATGTCATATGGCTACAATGCATGAGTGTCAAACATACTTCAACATTTTTATTTAGGATGAGGAAGGTTGTAAATAGACTATAGGGTTGGCACTTATTGTCAATCATCATAGTCATTGATGTTAACTATTTCTTCTCATGGGAAACATGTAGTAAGGCTTTAGATAGGAATGATTAACTGAATTGGCCAACTCATTCCCATCCATGTATGCTATCTGAAAGGCTCTAATGCCATAGGCCTTAGTGATAAAAAAATATCCTTCCTAGTTGACTAAAACTTTTTTTTCATGCTTGTGCACAACCTTGAGGACCATGTCTCCTTCCTTGATCTTTTGCTTCTTTAGGTTATGATGGTTTTGTCATTTCTACCTTTCTTGGTACCACTCAACGTGAGCAACTATTCATGTCCATTGCTCCTCCACTAAGTCTAGGTCCATGGTACTCAACTCCTAGTTCTGTTCATCATTAATGAAGTTTGATAAGGCTACTTGGAGTGATGGAACCTATAATTCAAGATGAAAAATTGCTTTATAACCATAAACTAAGCTATATGACCAATTATGGTACGAAATGTGGTTCAATAGGCTCAAAAGTGCATGGAAAAGTTACTCATTCCGCTTATGTTTGCTATTGTTCAACATCTTCTTAAGCATGTTTATGATGGCCTTAGTGCTTGATTCAGCTTGTTCATTAACTTGAGGGTAGTAATATGGTGATAAGAATGAGTGCTTAATGCCTAGGTTGTGACAAACATTTTTCATTTCTTGGCTACTACATTATGATCCATTATTTGTGACTATGGTGATAGCTATGCCAAAATAGGCTACTATGTTGTCCATTATGAATTTACAAACTTGTTGAGATGTTGTCTTCCTTAGGGAAATAGCTTCAACCTAGTTCATGAAGTATTCAGTTGCAATGATGATACAACTATGCCTTGTGGAAGACTTAGGCATTATAGATCCAATAATATCCAACCTCCATCGTTGAAATATCCATGTTATCTAAGTGATGTGCAACTTAGTTGGTGATACATATATAATGTTGCTATGCCATTGGCAAGTTTCATAAGTTTTAACTTTCTATAGGGAGTTTCTTTTCATATAGGACCAATAATAGCCTAACAGTCTGATCTTGGCAACCATAGCTCTAAGTCCTATATGTCCCCCACATACACCATTGTGAACTTGCTCTAGGATTGTTTGGACTTCATTTTTACCCAAGAAAACTAGTAATATGTCATCATGGGACCATATGGATAATGTTTTATCACCTACTATGATATACTATTTTGATCATTTACATACAACATCCTTTTGAGTAGTAATCTAGCCTTGTGAAGGTTCACAATATATAAGATAAAACTTGATATCATCATAGCACTTCTTTACAGGAGTAGTATGAACTATAGTTGCCAAGATATCCTTAATGATCCATATGATGGGAATAGCATAATTCATGATCAAGATGGAAAATTTTCTAAACACATTTGGCATCACACTAAGAGCTAACATTATGATGGCATCAGCTATGGTGTTCTCAATTCGAGGTACATGTTGGATATTAATGTCTGTAAATTTTTTCATTAATTTCTTTTCTAGGTCATAGTAAGGTTGTAAATGTTTGGTTTTACATACATAAACCTTAGTTACTTGGTTAAACACAAGTTGTGAGTCACCTTTGATCATTAAGCATTTGATTCCTTGGTCACGAGCTACCATCATCCCCTTAATTAAATCCTCATTCTTTGCTAAATTATTGGTAAATGGGAATTCAAAATAATAAGAGAACTTTTGGATTTTGCTAGATGGAAAGGTTATGATGGTGGTGGAACTAGCCCCATGGGTAGCTGAAGCATTACTGCTCCATAGCTCTCAAGAACTTGGCTAACGATATGGACATGTTCATCAGGGAATTTGGGGTCTATGGTTACATGGTCTTCTACCAGTGAAAAAGTAAGTTGTGCATGTATAGCTTGACCCTTCATTGAGGCTTGGGAGACATAATAAAGATAAAAATTCACAATTATGGCTTTCTAACGAGCTATGCATCTACTTTCATAAATATTAATCATGATGGCTCTAAGCACATTATCTTTGCAAATGACATTGAATTAGCTTCTAAAGAGGTAGTGTCTCCACTTCTTTAGTAAGATGACTAGTGCTAATCAATACTTTTCTACCTTGGTGTATTGGATCTCATGGGAAACTAATGCATGGCTTAAGTAGTATACTAGTAACTCTACTCCATCATCTCATTTTTGCTAGAGTAGAAAGGTAATAGACCTGTTGGAGATAGCAAGGTATATGGAAAATGGTTTATCCTCTTGTGGAGGATAGACCATTGGTAGTTGTGTTAACTCTTGATTAAGGTTTTCAAAAGCTTATTGGCATTAACCCATCCACTCATAGTGGAATCCTTTCTTAAGGAAGTGTTGCATGGGCTGTAACTTATTCCTAAGTTTGATGACAAACCTATAGATAAATTGTAATCTACTTTACAATCCCTTAATCTTCTTAAGATTAGTCAATGCTACTAAGTTGGATATATCATTAACCTTATCAAGATTGACATGTATTCCTACTTAAGATATCGCAAAGCTAAGCATCTTACCAATTTTAACACCAAAGACACACTTTTTGGCATTTAGCCTAAGCTCATATTTGAGACATCGTTTAAGTCATGTGTATGATCATTGGCCACATTAGACATAACAACTATATCATCAAGGTAATCATTAAGCAAACCTAGCATATAATCACTAAATATATATGTCATGGCTATTTGGTAGGTTCTTCTTGCATTCATTAGGACAAATGACATCATTGTGTAACAAAAGGTACTCTAAGGGGTCATGAAGGTTGATGCTCTAGGTTGATCCTAATCTAGTTGAATCCCAAGAATTCCTCCAAAAAGGATAATAAGGCATGTCTATCCATAGTATTGATAAGATGATCAATACTAGGTAAAGGAAAATCATCTTTGATAGTTACCTTATTTAGGTCTTAGAAATCAATGCAAATGCATATACTCCATTTTTTAGGGACTACCACTATGTTAGACACCCATTCTACATAATCAATAGCTTTTATTAAATCATCTTGGTATATTTTTGTGATTTCATCATGAACTACTAGGCACAAATCTGGTCTAATCTTACAAACTTTTTGCTTAATTGGTCTAATGTTAGGATCAATTATGATGTTATGTTGTACTAAACATGGATCTAGACCTGTCATATCTTCATATGACTAGGTAGAGATCTTAATATTATCCTATAGGGCCTTGGTAATGTCTTGAGCCTACTAAGGTTCCAATGAGAAACTTAGTTTTAGTGTTTTCTCTTTGCCACTGTGTATCATGACAAGAACCACAACTAGAGAGTCTTTAGTAATGTTGCTAGCCTCAAGTTTAAGGGTTTTGACTTAGGTCTTCATGCCACTCTAGAGGTTTCTCTATTAAGGCTATGTGGTTGATAAGACTCTTAGGCTCAAGATCTAGGTTATTAAGGTCAATACATTATTCATCATCACCATGGGGTCCACTTAGAATCAATGGTAAGGTGATTCATTTCAAGGTATCCATACTCCAATCTTGCATATCAACCATAAGCACATTAATGGAACCTCAGTAAAAATGAGTAAATAATGCCAAAAAAATATAAAATACCTTAGTAACTATGCAAATACATGCTATTTTAATGTCAAAAAAAGCACATAAAAGTTCAACCAAGGCTACAATAGGTAGGTGAAAAAATGTAAAATAGAATAAAGCACAAACAAGGTCAAATAAAGGTTAAGTAATGTTAAAATAAGTTGAAATACCATGAAATTATGAGAAATAATTTTAAAAATTTTCAACTAAGGTTATATTTTTTCCATTTTAAGGCCTTGGTAGGCCATGTTGCTAGTTTAAGGTCTTGGTAGGCCATAGTTACATGGTATCAAATGATGGTTAAGGATGGTCAATCCCCATCACTCAACACCAATAAAAGGATAACAAAGATTTACAATGATCATAATAGAGGAAACAAAGGTAAATGTCATGAAACTAAAGGGATTTATGGCCTAGATGAGGTCAATTGATGGTGAAAAGGATCAACAATGCAATAACTAGGTTAAAACAAGTGAAAATACCATGAAACAGGGCCAAATAAATCAAGGTCGAATATATATGGAAAAACATGGTCAATATTGGTTAAACAGGGTTAGATTTGCTAGTTTTAGGACTTAGAGAATCATGGTATGAGGCAACAAGGTTGCAAGGGGATTTTGGGCACTTGAGAAGGTTGTTTTGGAACTATTTCAAGGAAAAATTGACACTTTTTCTTGTGACTACAAGTCCTCCAATGGTTTATTAATTTAAGCAGCCTAGATTGTAGAGGTCATGGGGATGGATGATATGAGAGTGGGCTTTGATGGACCCAATTCTGTCCATGCCTTGGCTTCCTTATCATTATTATTTTTAGAATTTTTAATATGCTTTCTTCATTGTTTCATTGAATATTTGTTTTTATCTTTGTTTGGTTGGATTGAAGAAGCTATTGTATTAGCCACCACAGGGATTCATTATTTAGTTATACTAGACTCAGTTGCAATGGGAGGTGGCACTCAAATGGTGAAAGGCTCTTTGGGGGACATTAGTGATAGTACCCTTACAACAAAGGGGAACCTTGAACTTGTGAAAGTTGAAGAGCCCCTTTCATTGCAAGGAGGTACTCAAATCATAATTTATTTCCTCATAGGCCCTGGATCACAGTTAACATTGAACACCTCTATGGTATAGGGGCAGTTATTGATGTTCAATGGGTCTTTATATACATGCATTGATTGGTTTTGAGGCCTAACTAGATTCAAGGTATCATGTACTATCTCATCCCTATCTATCATCTTTTGTAGGTTATCTTTCAATGCAAGCCAAAATTAGTATCATGACCTAGCAACTAATAATAGTGGCAAAAGTAGTTAAGCTTAAAATATCTAGGTACCATAGGGTCATCTTTGGTCACTTGAGTGGGGTCTTTGGCTATTTTACATAGTCTCTCATGCCTCTAATGGGTATTTTTGGTCATTTGGTTATATTGTATCCTCCCACTCTTTAATAGTTTGTCTAACAATTCTGATGCCTTTAAGGGTAAACTAGTGTATTTGGTTTGGTCTTTTCACTTAAAGTTAGACCTCAAAGTAGCTAATGTAGAGGTCCTAGATGTTAAAGGTTAGTTGTCATTGTTGTTAGTAGGGGCCATGGCTTGGTTAGTTCTTGGCCCCTAGATGCTTTTCTGGTTCTCTTTCACCACAGTGGCCAGCATCGAGTTGTTTTGCTTTTCACTCTCCTTGTCCTTCCATGCATGTTGATTCTTATAAGCCACATAGGCAAGGTTGTGGCTCACCTTCACAACATCCACTATGTTTTTTATTTGGAAAAGGCTTGAATAAGTGACCATGGATCAAGGTAGTATAATTTCAAATTGATGAAGTCATTAACCAGCCCTTTGAAGATAGCTAGTAGGGGAGTTTTTGCTATCAATTCCAAGATCTTGTTAAGAAAATAATTACATAATTAGATGAACATTTGCACCAATTCAAGTGGTCCTTGCTTAATCTTCATTAACTAGTCAAGGTTTGTATCCAGTTTGAAGTTGTACTTGAAATGGTTAACAAATTGCGAAACTAGATCTTCTAAAGAGGATATGGATCCTCTTAGCAAGTCACAATAGTAGTGAAGAGTTTTCTCATAAGGGACATAGGGAATATTCTCATTATTGTGTTTATCCAAGATTGTAATAGCAAGAACTTAGAGTAGAAGGTTGTGAGGTGGGAGTTGGGGTCATATTCATTATTGTACTTGGTGAACTATGGCATGGGGACACTAGGGGAAAGAGTTACTGGCGGGACCACAACACTAATGGGATCATCTTGATAGAAATACATGATCTTTACAGTCTAATATGTGGAAGATTTGAGCCTCCTTAACTCTTTAGATAAGTGCTAAATCATCTAGAAGGCTTGATCTGATCATTGGGGAGTCCCCATGGTTTTGGAGTTCACACGAAAAAGGTTGACATGCAAGTTGGAAGGCCTATGGCCTAGTGATTGCTTGTGATATAGAAGAAAGAGGTTGGACCACGATTCTTGTAGGTTCCATGAATAGAAAAATGACGTTTGCATAGGTATCTAGGGCATGAATGGGATGAAGGAAGTATGTGTTCCTTGGATCACTTGAGGACCTACTTTGAACACCATATGGATGAAAAATGCAGAAGTGGTAGTCACAACCAATACTAATGATCACATAGACTATAGTTTTATGGAAAAACTCATGGAGAAGGAAAGGAAATTTTCTTGTATCACTGGTTCTATTTGATGTGTAGCTATAATGGGCATTGACCCAAACATGGGAGGATAAGGAGAGGTTGAGGACTAAGGTATATGTCCTATGGAAGAGGCAAGGGGATTTGAGGTGGACATGGTTACTTTGGGGGTTGAGTATTGGAATATCCCCCTTATAAGGTTCTCATGTTTCAACTGAGCCCTAAACTCATCTTTCTCCTCTTTTTGTTCATCAAAGTTACCCTTCCCATCCTTTTCATCCATCTTAATTAACTAAGATAGGATTCAAATGTATGTTTCCATGAGGGATATTTTATCATATGGGGAAGGGACTTATTACTACCCATTGCACTATATAAGTTCGTACTTCATCTTGGCATCTACGTCCATCCTTGGAATTTGCATGCTAGCCTAAATTTTTGCACAAACAAAGTTTTAGTGATCTTCATTTATCACCAAAAATTCAGGGCTTCATCCACTAAGCCTTAGTGAGTACCTACATTTAGCTAGCGTGGGGTCTTTAGGTTCATAAACCCCCACAGTGTATTGGCTAGACATTGTCTCAATGAAGCTGAAAGGTAACATGGTGAACTGGCTAAATGATATTGTCAAAAATATGGTTTCTACTTTTTTACTATTTTTAGTAAAAAAATGTAATTAGTGGGATTATCCAATAATGCAGTTGGCTATAAATGGAAAGGCAATGAAAAAACTACTATTGTAAAATACTACATAGTAGATGATCATGTACTATGTAGCAGATAGGGTAATTTCCAACCAACTACACTGAGTGGTGAGAGTGGAAAAGCTGGCCTTTTTCACTAAATTTCTATAGTAGATAAAATTGGATTTTTTAATGTAAACTAAGCTCTAGAATGGAAATGAGTTCTCGAAATGGAAATGGATTTTTAGAATGGTAATGGATTTTTGGGGTAAACTACGCTTGTTCCTAGGAAACTAGCAACTATTATGAAATTATAGTAGAAACCCAACCCAATTACCATAACTACACTAAGGTATGGAAAAGGGTTTGGGAAAAAAATGTTGGTTTTAATGGAATATCTTGGTAGGTTTTAGAGTCATAGAAATGTAAAAGACTTGATATTAAGAAGAAAATGCAAAACATTTTTTGGCTAAGAATTTGGGCAGAGGTCCTCCTTCTAGCACCAGAAAACTATTGGACCTAGAAAATTTGTTTGCTAGAATGAAAATCAAAATACCCTAGGTGCTAAAATTTTTTTGACCTTGAATCCCAAGGACATCCAAAAAATAGGATTCAAGGAACCCAGGAAAATTTTGTTGATCTCCTAGGAACTTCCGCAAGTGTCAATGGAAAAAAACAAAAATGTAAATGAAAATGTAAACAAAAAAAACATAAATTGAAATGGAATTACATATTTAGAATGAAAATAGATACAACAATGAACATGTGAATTTATATCTACACAACAATAAACTACTACTTCATTAAAATGGAAAATAATGTAGCAGGTTCAAAAAGTATAGATTTTTTGCTAGGTGCAGAAGAAGTTGCTTAACATCCATTAGAGCTAGGAAGCTATGTTTCACATCAGACTCCATGATCTAGATTCTTTTCAACTCCCATCTCTAGCAACTTCCTACTAGTTCTCACTGGAATCAACAACTATGATCATAATTGGTATTCCACCTTTGGTTTAGTGGTATCACATTGAAAGTCTCTATGCCTAA
This sequence comes from Gnetum montanum, assembly GCA_015680685.1. Lineage (NCBI taxonomy): Eukaryota > Viridiplantae > Streptophyta > Gnetopsida > Gnetales > Gnetaceae > Gnetum > Gnetum montanum. The sequence continues at coordinate 941,660 of MNCI01035130.1, forward strand.
CATAGATACTAGTTTTCTACCATAGGGATTGCAAGGTTACACAGGCTCTCTAGGTTGCAAAATGCTTTCAAGTCATATTTCTTAAAATAAGTCTAAACTAGAATAAGATGTTTACTTTTGGTTTATATACACTATGGAATTTTTGTTTAGGGCTTACACATCACTCTCATGATTACTAATAGATTGATGTCTAATTGCAAGTGCAACGATCTTCATTTCTCAACGTAGATAGCATTTATAGTAAGTTTGGAATACACTATAGATACCAAAGTTCATTTTTTTACTATAACTAGTCAAAGGACTTTTGTGACTATGTTAGCATCATCCCAACTACACTGATTGTAGTGGACTATGTTCATGTTGCTAGAAATTTTTGGATCTAATGGAACTGCCAAAAGTACTAGAACTGCCTACACTAGCCATGCTGCAATTGTTGAAGACTTGGGGTGACTACATTGGCCACTATTGGAAAAATTGAAATCAAAATGAAAAATCCCAACAATTCCAATGTTGCATCTACACTAGGTTTTGATGATGACTATGCTAGGTTGCAAATGAAAAATTCTAACAATTCCATCTACAATGAGGGATAGATGGTTCTAACATAGTTGAGGCTATACCTCTACAAAAGCCTATAACAATAATAATTTTTTCCACTCCCAAAGCATTTTCATCCTTCCCAAGCCCAAATGTATTTCTCACTTGGGAAGTGGGGCAATAGACACTTCTAAGGTACTTTTTTAGCCTTGAAAACCAAAGCATGCAAGATTGTAGCTCATGGACTACAACTCCTACATTTACAATAAAATCTTGCCTCAAGTTTGGAAATGAAGGTTACAATTTGGTAACATGAATTTTCAGTGGTGTTTTACTACTCATCACTATACCATCACCAAAAATGAATATATTTTTAACCTTTTGGTATGTTAAAAGCTTAGAGAAAATGAAGAATGTAGAATGCATGTGTGTAATTGCGATCTTGTAAGACCATAAGAGAGTTAAGAAAAAAAGGACTTTAAATTGAGAGACAAGAATTCACAAACATGAGCTACCATGATGAAATTATGACTAAAAAGGACAAGATAAGAACATGAATGTTAATGGAGTCTACAAGCTAAATTAAGATGTTCTAAAGATTGTTGAGAAGCCCTATGGTTAAGGAAACATTTCATATCTAAAATTGTTCCTAGAAAGTAAACATATCTCTAAAATAGAAAACATCTATCTTGCACAATAGACATCTCATAGTAGACATCTACACCTTTGAGAATACATCTCTCTTGCATTGGGGATATTCTTAGTTAGATATCTAATCTTCAAAGTATATGTCTATGCTAGTCATTTGATAGTCATTGCATCAATTCAGAGGAGCTTTTAGAAACTATGAGGGTATAGGACAAAGTAAAAATCTTGGAAATTGTACAAGCACTATTAATTAAAAGATTCATTATTGACTACTCTAGATAACTTGTCATTATTCTTCATTGTATCATCATTTTCTTATATTGATTGCATTGAGCTTCATGTGCAAGGGATTTTTTAATTAAGTTACACTCCTTTCTTGTTCTTTCTCTTTCTTTCTTGTAGCCCTATGGGGTTGACATGCTTCTTGTAAGAAGATATCATCTTTGATCTTGTTAGGATCCTACAACTTTGAGTGGTTTTGTAGTGAAAAAACACTCTAATATGAAGCTCATATTTGTAAAGGTTGTGGGATCCTCAAAACCACATTTTGATCTTGTTGGAACCTTGTAGGATTGAGTGATTTCATAGTGACAAAACACTTCAAGGTAGAGCTTAAAGATTATAAAGGGTGCGATGCCCTTCAAACCACATTTTGAAGAAACAAAGCTCAGAGGTGTGCACGAAGTTGCAGAACCATGTAAAATATATGTTTATTTTTGGTGGCTACAACCTTTTAAATTGGATAAATTATTTAACCCCTTTTCTAAGTTCATGATCATAAAATAGCCCTTTTCAACATGATTAGCTATGAAATTTGCTAGAATCAAGTAATTTTCTTCTAATTATTATACTACCATTGCAAAAATTATGTGAGAGAGTAATGATAAATATAACTCTTCGAAAATACTTTAGAAAACATCATCATAACTATTAAATTGTGGCATTTTTGCGCAAGTATGAATAAGATATAAATATTTAAAAAAACAACCAAATATATTAAATGCATATCCTAAGTTTTGTCTCTCCCCAACAACTAAGTTACAAGATACTAGGTTTGAGCCATTGCTAGAACACCAAGGGCAAGAGCATCCAACAATAATGTGTGGAAAAATATTACCAATCTACTTCCAAGGTAAAACATCTAGCAAATTTTCTTTTATTTTTACCAAATGAAGGAAAAAAATAGAAATGATAAATCATGAAACATTGTTTGGATTCTTTCCCCTCCGTCCCTTCCCAACACTGTATATATGTTCATTAACACTAGGAGGTGTGCTAGCATAGGAGCAAAAATATTCCTATGCTAATGTAGGGATGTGTCAGTGCACCCTTGCCACAAGAAAAACATATATAACTATATCCATTCTACCTTTGACTTATCACCTCCAAATTTTGGAGAACTATACTAAGCCCATATCATGTTGAAATCATCCATGATTAATCCTAAAATATGTACAAGGAGAAAAATAAAAGAGCATTATAAACTTACATTTGACAACAACATGGGTCATGGGAAAGCTGTTGATTATTCAATTTATGTGATCATGTGAACCGAATGTAAGAAAATATAGGTTAGGATAATAGAAGAAGGATTATAGCATCAAGAATAATGAATCATAGGTATAATTTAGGTGAATCAATAGAATTTATTATGGCCAAACCTTGAAGTACAAAGAGTTGAAACTTACAAAAGTGGAAGAACAATCAAGTACTATATGCAATGCAATCCTTATCATCATTGGAAGATAAGCTTTTCATATCCACATATGCAGACAATTCCCAAGGGATTGAAAAGTGAATCCTCCTCAAAGTAGACACTTACCTTCATTACCCTTGTGAAATCCATTGATGAGATACTTGCGAAATCTTAACAACTAGTAAGATATTGGCATCAACTATGAGTCTATCCTCTAATTTTCTTGATTAATCTCTTGCCACACAAAACCATGGACGTGAATGGAATGGAAGAGATGGAGAATTAATAATGGATAAGAAAGAAAGAAATATAGTGTAGCATCACTAGATCACCAACAAATCATTCAATTAGCTCATGAAGCACATAAGCATGTCCTACATCCCATGGTAGATCTACTACTACATCCTATCATCACTACTTATTCAAATAATAGGGATTGACCTCGATATCTTCCTTCCAAGAGTAAGGTCATACTAATTAGATCTAGTGTCATCTAGTCTTAATTATTCTATGCTCTAAAGATTAAAATAAATTTAACCAAGGCAATGTACCATTAGACATCTAGACAATGTACCATCAAGTATCTAGAAATCAAGAACCTAATTTCGTTTTCCTTTATCCATCCATTTATGCATGGCAAGCTTCCTAAATTTTACTCTACTAAATAGATTTCATTAATCCCCTTCACTATGCTAATATTTCCACATTCCTATAAAATACAATACCATTACCAGCAAGAAAAATTTTTCTATGTTTGAATTTGGTTAACACTTGGGTCAAGGATGAAGATTATTAACCTACAAATGATTAGGGACTTGGGTGGAAACAACAATTGATATTACCAAAGTTCATGAAGAAAGAAGCTTCTAGGACTTGATGGTCATGGGTAGGAATGAGCAATAGATTATCTTAGATTGCATCATCATGAAAAGTTAACTAATCTAGACAATGGGTTGAACATGAAAATGGTTTGCATAGGCATAGGTACAACCACTAGTTTAACTTTAACCAAAGTAACTATGAAATTGATTTCTATGATAAAGATACCAATTTGTATAACCAATAAGCTAGAAAGTACATTGGTTTTCCCATCCTCTCTTTGCTTCTTTTTCTTTTTTCCATTTTGTGTTTTCTTTAGTTATCATTTTTTCATTATACATTCCTTTTCATTCATTTATCTTTTCCTTTTCTCATGAGAAGGGGATTTTTTATGGAGCATGAAAATCATGGAAATGATTGATTTATCAAATCACCACTTGGAGCCTTTGACTCGCACAAACATAAGAATTCATCCACCACCACATGACATGGATAGGTTCATGAAATAACTAACCTCTTCTAACTAAGAAGGCTAGGTAAGGCACCATATGCACATTGTTCTTGTGCCATCAATCAAACCTATTCAATGATCAATAGGATTCTCCATGACATAACCTTTCTATATCAATAACCAAGAACTCATACCCTAAGATATGATTCCACCACCTACTCATGATTCTAGTAGCATTAGCTTCACAACTTCTAGTGTGAATCCTTGCTACCCACTAAATTTGAGCCTAGTTCACCAATGGTGGATAGAACAAAAATGGATGGATGGATGTTGTTGTACAAGAATTTTGTTAATCAAAGCTCTACGTTGTATCAATTTGATGCTCTTACATTATCATCACATAATCAACTCAACCATCCACGACTAGCTTATTCAATGAGCATTCATAAAGCACTTAAACTAATTTTCCTACACATACACATAAAAATCATCTAAAAGAAAAAAAAATCTCATGATTTATTATTCATTAAAATAAATAATTAATAAATTATAATTAAGCACACAATTTTTATTAATTACATAAGAAAAAATAAAAAGGAAATAAAATTTTTATATGATGTGAAAGATTTCTTCTTAACAATTGATTCATGCCTATCACCTAGGAAGCCTTTGAGTAATAAATTAAGTGTTAAAAACACTCAGATATGGAAGATCTTCATTAGATTACACCAAGTATTACCCAAAAGATTCTTTTTTTTACTTATTTAAATGGCTTATGTCCATGGAACAATAGGATCATGAAGGATCACAAGGTATTCTCTTTTAGTTAATCATTTAAATGGCTTATGTCCATGGAACAATAGGATCATGAAGGATCACAAGGTATTCTCTTTTAGTTAATCCTTCTTGTGTTATCCCTCCTACGAATCTTGAGGTGGAGTTCTTGGAAAACCAACCTAGTATTCATAGTACTTAATTAGGATCTTTCCATTATAATAGGAATATTTTCTTCCACCTTATCATCTATTTTAAGCACCAAGAAATTACCAAAATATGTCTAATATGAAAGAAAAGTGAATACATTACATACCTATATGATATAATATGTGTATGAATGTCTTCCTAGCTTTAGTCGAATCTTGGTATGCTTGAGAGAAGGAAATTCCCAATCAATGTACTACTACAATGAGATGAAATTAACTCTTGAACTAGAGTCATAGAGAGCTAAACAATGATTCGTTTCACCAATTTGGATCTCCATCATGGAACTACTAGGATCTGGTTAGTTTTTAGACAAACATGACTCTTTAACTACCCATGCTACTACTATATATATATATATATATATGGTCATAACATTACCAGTAAGTGTCATCATGCTATCTTCACCAAACAAAGAAATGGAACTCAGCCTTGAATAGATATTATAGTTGAATTATGCTTAAAACTGTTCATTTAGATCTCATGATTATGTGCTTTTATTTAAACTAAATGATTTTCCTCTTCACAAGATGTAGATATGCATACAAACCTAGTCTAACAATTGTCATGTTAATTCTTGTAGTACAATTTCATACTATCAGACCTTAACTTCTCCTTGTAACAAAATCAATGGATGGCTAGAAATATTTTCTAGTTTCATGGATAGAAGCAAGGTCATTACCATAGGCAATATTACATGATTTGGTCTACCTTGGCTATGGTTAACTAGGTATTGCACCTTGCATGGAACCAAGTAAAATTTTTTGTTGTTGTTGGAAAGCTTACTTTGGAAAACTATTGAAAGTAGGTAGGTACTATTGAGGTATCATCATTGGATTTTAATAATTTCCTTTCTATGCACCACAAAATTAAGGATTATATTAGGGAATTATTTGTTGTTACATCGAAGTGGAAAGACTCAATGGAGCATCATTCCAAGGATTTGGATCTTGCCACTATTGGTACTTCTTCATGGCTTGTGGATAATCAGCATTAAGATAATAGTATGAATGATCAATATCTTGGATTCTCTTGGCAAATCTAAGATTCAAGGGTACTCCAAATCATCTCATCTTACAATCATGTGAGCCATGAATGGGTAGCACTAAAAATTATAAAAGTATGTGTAGTATTATTAGTGAATGATAAGGAAGCGTTATTTCAATCTTCTTAAATGCTTTTAGAATAGGAGAGCTTTCATATGACCTTTATATCATATATCTTTTTAAATTTGTGTGGTGCAACTACTTTGGTTGTAGATTCAACCACCTTATCCCTAATATCCTCAAGAATACTGGTTATTATTTCATTCATTGCATCCAAAAGTCAATCCACATGGTGGGACAAGTCCATCAAGGATTTTTTTCTCCTAATTTGATGTTGTAATAGAACCTCAACTATGGTAGGAAATTTTGTGGTGGCTTTAATGTTTTTGAACCTTTGCATAGGTAATGGAGTACAACTATACTCCTTATTTGATTGTTACTTCCATCCTTCTCCTTTTATGCTAGCAATGATGTTTAAGAAGACTTTGATTTAGATCATGACCTTTTTGTGCACTTGGATCATCATCTACATGTTTATATGATCTCTTATCTTCTACCCTACCCCTTCTACAATATGAATCAACTTCTCCTTTCAATTGAAACCATGGCTCAAACAGTGGTATTTAGTTTTCATATATCTTTTCCTCCATCCATCCATCCATCCATCTTCTAGATATGTAAAATTTAGATATATCTTTGAAATTTTGTGTAGTAGATCTTGATCATGTCTATCAATCTTTGAATTAATTGATGAGGCAAAGATTTATACCATGTTTCTACATGTTCAATAAAGGTGCTGGGAAATATCTACAAGATTTTCCAATCACTCACAATCCCTTGGTAGTAGTAAGTGTTATCAAAATCTTACACATTGAGTTAAGGATAGTTACTAGTATACATTCTATATATCGGTATATTAATAGTGTAGGGACACATTTTCTAATCCTTTTTATTCTTCCCTACATTTGTGTTTGCAAGTTCTAGGGTTGAAGAATATGTCTTGGAAGGCAAGAAGATATCTTGACTAAGGCCTATGATTGATAGAAGATATCTTGAGGTATGAGAAGATTTTCTAGTAATTCTTGCTAATGTTTGAAGTAAGACATATTTTCCAAAGAGAAGAAATCTCAAGAAATATGTCTTGGTCCTACAAAAGACATCTCAATCAAGACATATTACAATGAAGGAGACATTTTGTGTCTAGAAGAGACATCTTTCCAAAACAAAAGATGTCTTTCTGGAGAGCTAGATTGTCATAAGAGACATCTTCACAAGGTCAGAGATGACTAGTATAGCAAGAAAAAGTTCTAAAAATACTTTTCCTAATTCAAGAAACAACTGGGGTAAGTTAAAAAATAAGATGAAAATAACCTAGGAGAAGGTGAGAAAACATGAAAAATAAATGAAGAACCTCAAGTGAGTTGAAAAATATTTCTAGGATTCTTGTCTTCATGTTTTCCATAAATATTGTTTTGATTCCTAATTACAAGGAGAGATGATAATGAAAAAGAGAGAGAGTTATGAGATGAGATTAGGAATGTATGGAAGAGCACATTGATGAAGTGCATAAAGGTTGCAAATCCAAGGTCAATTGTGTAGACTTATATATTCAAGTCTTTCTTAGATGTTAAGAACTCATTCTTGGGTTCTAGGAGAATCCCTATATTGGTTTTCTTACATTGAGAATATCCATTGTATGACTTTAGAGCCTCATACATTGCAATATCATTTAAGTGTGACAATTTTTAGATGTTTTTAGGTTTGGAGAATCCTATTGTCATCTTCTAGTTAATTAATTAAATATAGTTTGTTTTCTTGTTTTCTAGCAAAAAAGCCTAGATTTAGTATTTTAAGATGATTAATTAGTGAATGTGCTCTAGCATTACTGGTATTAGATCTTAGCTTGCATGAAGATTTAGATCTTAGATTTGTGTTTATTTTACATGGATTTGGTTTAGGATTATGTCAATTTCATATAAGACCTAAGAAGAAATAACTACAAGCACTAAATAGAGACATGGAAAGCGTGATGTCTACCTTCCAAATGATGATTGCTCAATTACATGAAATTAGTGCAATGGTATAAAAAAAATGCTAGTCCTAGCCATATCTAGACTCATGAAGGAGATGAACATGCATGCTAAGATGAAGAAGTTTCATAACTAGGTGGAGAAAAAGTGAATGAAGATGAAGTACAATCTAGCGATGGAAGTTTAGGAACCCCTCAGCCAAGGATTCCAATGGAATAGAATCCTATTCCTCATATGTGAATTCTAATGTCTCCAATGGTGATAAATACTTTTTCTCCAAGAAAGCTTGATGAGGAAGATAAGAAAAAACTTGCTAAGGCATTAAGAAATCCTACAAGACTTCCATACATGGAGTTGAAGACTTTCAATGCTATTGATGACACCAATGGTTTTCCAAGTTGACTAAAGTACTTGAGAAGCATTTCTAGTTGGAAGAGGAACCAACTAACTTAAGGGTACCTATTTATAAATCCAAATTAGAAGGTATGAATTCTACTTGGTGGAAAAAGGAGTTCTAGGATTATGAAAGATGAAATGATCAACCCATCAAAGATTATGATTTGATGAAATATAGGTTGATGAGAATATTTGAATAATATCATCAAAGGTAAGAAATCATTTTGAAGTTAAAATTTCTGAGGTAGGATGACAAGGAGGTCAAAGAATTCTACATTGCATTTTGTAATCAATTCCATCAAGCTAAGATAAAATGGGAAGAGTATGAATAGGCTTCAATCTTTTTAGGAGGTTTTTAAATGGCATACCAACAAGAGTTACCATTTTATGAGTCACAAACCCTTGATGACACTTATGATTTGACTCTTAAGTATGAGAAGAAATTAAATGAATTTAGAAATAGGAGCAAACAAACTTCCAAGGAAAAGGAGAAGGAATCCAAGTTTGAAAAGGGATCCAAGTCTAAATTAGAAGAAAATGATGGTAATGATGACAAGAAGACTAAAAAAAATTATGAGAAGAATAAAGGAAAGAAGGACCATGGAAAGAGAGGCAAGGGCCAAGGAATTAGTTCATAAAAAATATGGTGCTTAAAATGTGAAGAATGGGGATACAAAAAATGGAAATGCCCACTTCACAGGATAGCCAAGAATAAGGATGTCTAAACCATGAGGGTTAAGGAGACATTAAGCCAAGGTCCTTAGAGAGATAATCTGAATACTTCAAAAATCAAGCATGTTTCTAAATTAAATACTTGTGAATTCATAGGGAATGTGAATAGAGGCNTAAAGGAAAGAAGGACCATGGAAAGAGAGGCAAGGGCCAAGGAATTAGTTCATAAAAAATATGGTGCTTAAAATGTGAAGAATGGGGATACAAAAAATGGAAATAAGAATAGCCTAAGAATAAGGATAGCCAAGAATAAGGATGTCTAAACCATTAGGGTTAAGGAGACATTAAGCCAAGGTCCTTAGAGAGATAATCTGAATACTTCAAAAATCAAGCATGTTTCTAAATTAAATACTTGTGAATTCATAGGGAATGTGAATAGAGGCGATCATCCTAATAGAAAACTATTGTTTTTGGTTTGGTCTAGATGTTTACTTATATGAGAGTGGATTCATGTTTTTATTAATGAGGAATCCTAAGAAAATATTATTTCTTCTAGGATTATTGTTATAATGGGTTTGATAACTAATTTTCATGATAGACCATATAAAATGCATTGGTTATCTAGAGATTTTTCCCAAGAGGTAAGGTAACAATGTATTTTAAAATTTAAAATTGGAGGTTTTCATGATGTTGTGAAATGTAAGGTACTTCCAATAGATTGTGTTGTAATTCTTACTAGACCTTTAAATCTTGATAATGATGTTGAATTTGATAAAGTAAGAAATGTATCAATTATAGCTAGATCTAATGAAATCCATGAGTTGATTCCCATGATAGTTGAACAAGTAAGGTATAAAAGCTCACTTAATGAGTTCTTAATCCTTCTAGGAGAGAGGTAATATACTAAGAAACATTATAAAACTGGTTTTTGTTTTGTTGTTATGAGAAAAATTGCTACTAACCATGATGATGTGTAGGCTGAAATTTCCATAGGTATACTAGGATTAAATGAGAAATTTTACAAGGTTTTTAAGGCTAAATTGGATGGATTATCATTAATGATGAATGTACAAAATTAGACTAATTTTATTCCTTGTGCTACCATTTCAAATAAGAGAGCTTGCCAGATGGTACCAAATCAATGGGTTGACTTGTAAAGACAAGTAGAGGCATTACTTGCAAATGGAATTCTGATGGAATCCATTTTACCTTGTGTAGTTCAAATGGTTCTAGTGCTAAAGAAGTACAATAATGAATGGAGAATTTGCATTGATTCTAGGAACGTAAACAAGATAATAGTGAGCTTCCAATTTCTTATTCTAAAGATGAATGATATCCTTGATGTTATTACCAATATAGGGATTTTTAGGAAAACTGACTTAAAGAGTGGGTACCATCAAATTAGAATCAAGCCTAGTGATTAGTGAAAGACTGCTTTCAAGACACCGAATCAATTGTTTAAGTGATTCATGATGTTATTTGGCTCATAAATGCACCTGCCACATTCATGAGGTTAATGCATGATTTTTTAAAGGACTTGACTAATAAGTGTTATATTATCTTTTTTGATGACATTTTAATTTATAACTCTAATGAGGAGCAGTATTTGGATCACTTAAGGATGGTATGTCTTAAGTTGAAGGAGACACACCCAGTAATCAATGTGAAGAAAAGTCATTTCTTCAAGAGAAAAATCATATATTTGCAACATGTAATTTTTGAAAACCAAATTTGGATGAAGGCTATTAAGATAAAGGCTATTAGAGATTGGCCAAGTCCTAAGAATTATGGAGAGGTAAAATCATTTCTTAGTTTAGTAATTTTTTATAGAGGGTTCATAAAAATATTTAGTGGTATTTCATGGCCTATTTTTTCTTTGTTGAAAAAAACTAAAGATTTCAAGTGGGATAATGAAACCTAAGAGAGCTTTGACTTGTTGAAAGAAAAGATTACTAGGGAAATGGTGCTTGCAATTCCTATTTTTTACAAACTTTTCTAGGTAGAGGTGAATGCATAGTTATAGGAATTTAATTTGATGTTAAAACATGAAAGTTGGAAAGACAATGTAGAAGCTGATACATTGTCTAGGATGCATGTGGTTAATTTCAACATACCTCATGTGGAAGGTATGACTCATTTTGCTTCTTTATATGAGCATGATGTTTATTTTGGATAGGTTTGAAGGAGGCTACAAGATCACTAATGAATAGGATAGACTAGAGATGGCTAAAGAAAGTGAGGCTATAGACTCAACCACAAATGAAGATAATGGATGTGAAATCTACATATATGATCATTAGAAGGACCATTACCCAGTATTGTTGCATCTATAGTAGTATTGGGTAAGTGCCTTAAATCTAAATTTTGTGCAAAATCACATGCTTGGGAGATTTCCTCTCCCACAAGGTAATTATAAACAGTCCCACAACTAACTGTACCATCCTAGCAGAACTTATTACCAGCCTCAACATAGTCATCAACCATAGTGGCAACAACCACAATCATGGGGAAGGCCATCATCAAATCAGCCCTATATGCCAAAACTACATGGATATTATGTTCAACACCCTATTTCTCCAACTAATTCTGCATCCTCTACTTCAAATCATGACTACCACTCTCATGAGTACCATCAACCCATGACATTCCTTGAAGGATCACCACCTTGCCCCTCTTACCATCCATCCTACCCTTGATATTCTCATACTTCACCTCATTATATGTCATTGCTAGCAACATAGGAAGGTTTGACATCACAATATCAACAAATGAATTCCACTTGTGTTGCAAATGTGCATAAACATGCTAACACTAGTGGATCACAACTGCAGCATTGGAAACATCCCTTTTGGAGGTAGGGCTGTAAGCCAAAGTAGACCACAAATGGGCCCACCATATCATCCAGTCTAGTACAATGTCAATCTAGTGCACCACCTTCCTTATCTCAACCAACGTCCTTTGATCCTAGACATAAGCCACCATCCATCATTACTCCAATTTTAAACCCAAGCAATGAACCTACAAGTGTGGGAAGACAAATAAGTCCATGCATACCATATCATGATCAAGGGTGCAATCATGGGCTAGACATCCATAAAATTAACACAGCTCATACCCTAACCCACCATACATTTAACAATCAAGTATGTGACCAAAAAGTTTTCTACCTAGCCACCACACCACTAGTAGACATCTAGTGGCTAGGGCATGAACGGTTACCAATGATTCATACATGCATGGATCCTATTTATCCACTTATTAATCCTCATCATGGCCAAATGTTTAGTTGTGGGGGTTAGCCTGCATTCTAGTCTTTAGGATTCTTAAGTGTTTTTCATCTGTTTTTTTTTTTCAATTTGTTGTCATTTTCCTATTTCTTGAAACATCTCTTCCTATTTCTTCCAATTTTTTCTATTTGTTGTGTTCATTTTCTTTGTAATGTAATCTTTCTTGTGAATAAAATGATCATGTAGCCCATTGAGGTGAGGTTTTCTCTATGTTTTCAAGTCATATGGCACTGATTATTCAAACATTAAGGCCATGCCATCCATCCACTCATTCCATTAATAAGAGGTGCTTGCCCTGGTCATCACAATAATCTTTTCCATCATCCAACATAACAATAAATCTATAATCATTGTGTCTATATGGACAAGTGTAGAACCAAGGTGGAATGTGAAGGGTGTAACATTAAGGAGATTTTTGGATTTTCTTTGGCCACTTTTGTATGTTCTATCATGTTGCTAAGGTTGTAACCATATCCGTGTAGATCTAATGAAAAATGGAAGTAAGAGTAACCTAAAAGTGGTGCTGAATAAAATTTTGTGGGTCCCACTAGAAAGACATGTACCCATGCTTGAAGGTTGGTGGCTTCTCAAAATTAAAAAAAAAAAAGAGAGCAAAAAAGAGAAAAAAAATGTGTGCCATCAAAAAGCTCCTCCCTTGGATAAAACTCCAAGTGATGTTACTCTTTGCAATTATGATTATCTTATGGTTGTCCACCAATCTGATAAAATAATGTGATGTCACTACAATGTGGTGTGGACTTGGTTTGAATCCTGGAAATAATGACTAATTATTATTTAAACATTAATAACACACAAGGTTTCATTGTGACAATTGTAAGATACCTCATATCCCAATTACTGCAATCCTTTCTACAGTCCATCTCATCTCATTGTTTCTGTAATCATAATTTGTGGTTTTGTGTAACATAGAGTTATTATCTAAAATTGGTGGTTTTAACATGTGTGTTTTGTTTCATAGGTATGCATCACATTCAACCCTTTAGTGCCTATGGACATTTTTAGGTATGGTTACACAAGGGAATCATAGGCTAGAGCCTACTTTGGGGAGGACCCACTTGTGTCACTTTTGTGACTTGTAATTGTTTGATACAACCACATCATTCTTCACCTTCCAAGCACTCAATTGTTATATTTTTTTATTTACCTTATCCTATAATTGATTGTCCACAACTTCAACCTCAATGCCCNAACTCGAATGAACAAGAAAAAGGGCATTGAGGTTGAAGTTGTGGACAAATGAATTATAGGATAAGGTAAATAAAAAAATATAACAATTGAGTGCTTGGAAGGTGAAGAATGATGTGGTTGTATCAAACAATTACAAGTCACAAAAGTNTTCAGTTTCCATGCTCAAATTTCCCATTTAGTAAATATTCATGGGCCTTGACATCAACTACCCAACGTAGGGTCTAACACAATGTTACATACTTGACATTGGGTCACATAAAAACTATATATGCGACCCCCACGGTACACAAACTTCATTTTCATCATTTGTAGCTAAGGGAGCTATTCAAATTCTCTTGTGACTTAAGAGCTCTACACACCCACTTTCCACTTGTGATATTTGGCTCCCTACTACTCTGATTTCCATGTCATTTGAACCTACTTGAACTTGGAGTGTTCAAGTTGGTTGTGAGGGGGTGCTTTTTGTGTGAGACTTATGCCAAATTGCTGAAATTTGCTATCACCCATAGGGTATTATAAGGGTAATAGTGTCAAAAAATTTAGTCATTATCATGAATAATCAAATTGTATTAATGCTAGAAACATTAAAGTTTTTCATCCAAAGGATCATCATAACAAGCCACATATAAGGAAAAAGAAACCAACTGTGTAAGGTTATATAAGGGATAAACACTTTTTGGGGATTTTTCTTGAAAAATTTTCTAACTCTACAATCATATGAACTAAGAACTTAATGAACTAAGATAATGAGTAAGGTATCAATTGATTAATGATAAAGAATACAACCTTAGTAACACTTGATCTTTGCTTGATTGCAGATATTCCCAAAAAGAGGTGCATAAGATGAACCTTCATAGAGAGTAGCTAAGCATCCATGAGATGGCTAAGGCCAACAAGGTGAACATGCAAAACATCAAGAGTAGGAAGCCCAATCTTTTAGCATTCACAAAGAGGCTCCTACCACTAAAACATTGATCCAAGGGGAGGTCATAGGATCATAGGCTCCCATGTAGGGACAACATATCGCGTTGCTCCCTAATTGCCTTATGGCCATTCTAGAAAAGTTTACATTGACCTTATTCATCATGCAAATGAATTTTGGCACATTTATGGAGTTTTCTCTAGAAACAATTTAGACGTAACTTAAGGTCATCCTTGTGGCCCATTCTTTCAAACAATGGTGAGTGGTACCTTGGTAAGACTCATTAATTCTAGCATAACAAAGATGAGGGTACCAATGTTAAAATTTGTGGAGTTAATATTTCTTTTTTTGTTAAGGTAATTGTAGTAGCTCTTAACCTACCAAATGAAGGGGCTAAGGTAGCCCATCTATCCACCAGATCTAACCCCAATACCAAAAACTTATGGCTAAAATGGCCATCTAACAAAGAGGATAAAACATATAATGAACTAACTCTAAAAGATAAGACATGCTTTAAGATTAGGACATACCACCTATTTCCCACCAAAGGGCTCAACTAAATTTCAACATATGCGACTAGGGGAAGTGCTATCTTAATGGAAGAATTTATGACCAATCTTCCCCAATTTTACTTCATATAAATTCAATGGCAATTCGAAGAGAAAAAGATAGCAAAACCAACACTCACACTTCCTTGCCTAATCAAGAAGCTATGCAAACATGCTAGAATTCTAGCATATACAAATGATATCCCTATGAAGGCTCAGAATGCCTCCTTCACCAAACTTCTCAAACTTGCAGCACCAAGAAAAGATCTTGGTGAAAAGCAAGAACTAGAGAAGGAGGTAGAGCTAGAAGCAAAATACAACATGAGCCTAAATAGAACTCAGAGACACAAGCTTTTCCAACATTGCCACCCCAAGATTACAAGCCCTCAATGAGCCATTTGTAGAAAATCATTGAAGCTCGTAGTTGGCGAAGCAAGGATGAGTCCAATCTCTTCAAAGTAATTGATGATGCCATATAGCCCATTGTTTCAGTTGATCCAACAAGAGGGGAGATCTCGTTACAATCAGAAAAAGGATCTGAATGGTCCAAGAAAATCTCTAGAAATGCCACATCCTTTCAAGTAATGCTTAAAACTAGAGAAGGTTCCATAGTTGTGGTAATGCAACATCAAGATTTGGCAGGTGTAGTAGAAGTAATCACAGATCATATTAAAGAACATTCAATGTGATTTTTTTGCTCCTATTAGATCTTACTAGGACTAGAGATTCACAAATGTTGGTTGAGACTTCAATACCTCCTGCGGTGCATGAGGATGTATTGGATTGACTGCTGCAGATGGGGCAAGTGATGACTACCTTGTTTAACATCCGTAGTGATGTCACTATAGCATAGTGAAACCTCATCACCACTAAAGGAAAGATGGTCATGGCTAAAGTCAAGGAAAAACATGCAGAAGTAGAAGTACAAAGACTACAACATGAGCTAGCTACCCTAAGAGCTAAATGAAGGGGTCCTACCTATTTTGTTGCACTTAACAAGTTAGAATAATTCAAGATGAAGTAGTTGGCCAAGCTGATCAAGGATAAAGTAGCTGTAGAACAAGAAAAAGAGAAGGCAATCTAAAATGCCTCTACTACTGATGCATAATCCCATGCATACAAAAAGGCATTGATTGTCACACATGAAGAAAATAGGTAACTTGCCACTAAGAATTCAAGGTTGACCACGATTGAAGAGTAAAAGAACATTCTTGAGAAGAGTGTCCACCAATTAAGAGAACAACTAGTGAGGTCAACCAGGACATTAGTAGATTGGCTAGAGAGAATAGAATCCTCTTAATGGAGGAGGTTCAGGCTCTTCATCAGAAATCAATAATTAAAATTAGCACATGGTAGAACAAGGTCAAGAAGCATGAGAAATTGAAGGAACGCTTCCATGACCAAGTAGGCATGTACAAATAAATAAATAGAAAAGAGATCTAGATGGACAAAGCTCACATTAGCTCCTTTTTAGCACAAAATCCTAAGTGGTAGCCAATTTTGGATAGCGTCCACTAGGTAAATGTAAAGAATAAAGATTTGTAGATTAAAGATTTGAAGGAATACATGGTGTTGGCTAACCTTAGATATGTCAATATTGCCATGTTAACAATAGGTCAACCTCAGAACGAGTTGGAGAAGGAGGTAGCAACCTCTTATGCATTGTAAGAAAAAAAGTTTACAGATCAAAAAGATGCTTTGTAGAAGCTACATGTGGCAAACTTAGAATTGAAGGTGGTTAAAGCTAGCTACCAAGGATAGACAGAGGTCACTTCAAACTTAGCTATAAGATTAATATATTATCATGAATTTAAAAAAAAGCTAGGACCTTTGAGGAGGAATAATGGTGGTTTGCAGCTTAGTATGTGAAGGCTAATCAGATGTTCCCACAACTTTCATGTCCTTGGGATGTACCAACACCATCACACATTGGCTTAATAACCTAGATGATACATGACCCAAGGATGAAAGAGGAAAAGTTGTAGGTGTTCCTCGATCATTACAAATTTCACAAGCCTAGCGACAAAGGAATGCAACCAATGGAGGAGCTATTGCCTTCAGGCATCACATGAGCTTCCTAGTTTTCTATCTTGTAATATTATGTCCCACTTTTGTACTACATCACTATGGCATGTAAGAGTCAATTGTTTTATTTTTTGTTTAAGTTAGTCAATAATCCCATACCTTTCCAATAATTTTTTTCCTCATTTTGTAAAGAAATTGTTCCTCATTTCATTTAACTCAAGGATGAGTTTTCATTCAGTCATGAGGATATGATGACTCATCAATTTGTTAGGTCCCGATATTGAAGCCTCAATGTCGAGTACCCAATGTCAGAGCTAGGAAGAAATGTAAAATATCCAATGTCATCTCATTTGGGTTAGCCTATAAATAGTTGAGACATGATGTAGGGAAGATAGTTTTAGTTTTTAGTTTTTGATAGTGTTTCATAGAATCTTGTTATTCCTAGTGCATGCCTATAGTATGATGTTTATAATCGTACAACACCATTGTTCAAGTGTTACATACTTGACTGGAAATAAAGATTAATATTACTTCCATCATTGCAACATTCACTTAGATTATTTGTTATCTTAATTGTTAATTATTTATTATTTTTCTTAGTTAACATATTCATTTATTGCTATTTATTACTCTTGTCATTAAACAGAATGCATACACCTTAATCATGAGCATTTAAGTGTAAGTACTTCCTAATCCAATAGTGTATTGTTTAGCACACCCAGTGACATACACTTGGCAATACCAAAAGTAGTCTCACAAAGTCCAAGATGTATATGGATGATTAAGAGAAAATACTCATCACATGTAGGCTAGTTTATATTTCACTTTCCATTGTTCAATAGCTTAATTAATTAATCTCTTTGTCATCATTAGGAGTAGCATAGAATTAGACAACATCATATGCCTCACTTTGGACTAAATCATATGTGGCAAAGCTACCACTAGTCCAAGTGGGAAGACAATGAACTGTAATTAGAGCATAACAATCTAGATACCACAACTAGTCCCATCCATAAAATTTAACTGGATCGTGCATGAGTGCTTGTGATTCATATGGTTGGGCATAGGGGTACCTTGCTACTCATAAATACTTAACAAATTCCTTGCACTTAGGCTCTCACAATACAAAATACAATTTACAAAAGATAGAGAATTGAAGAGAAAATCAATTCACAAGATATATCCAATGAAAAAAATATTCATATGAACTATTCTTATCATTTTTCCAAAGATATTATTTCTTTTATAGCCTTTTTCCTTGTCAAACATTTATGGATTCATGCAATAACTAGAAAATGGCTAGTCACGACATCACATTCGAGCTTGGAACATCTCCCTGAGTTTTCTATACTTACATATAGAATGTCCTATTGGAACTTGCAACATCTCATATGGAATGTCCTAGCTAGGACGTCTTAGTAATAATTAGGCTATCTACTATTTTTATGGGATGTCTAGCCTGAAACTTTAGCTCTACCACTAGGACATCTGCTAATCTTTTAGGATGTCTTGCTAGATACCTAAACATCTTCTTTAGATTTCTAGTCTTTATGCACATTTGTGATTTCTTCAAACTCATGTAATTTTTCTTGAGACTTTGTAATCTTAGATTAACAGTTCAGCTCTCATTTTGGTCTCAACTTGCTCTTTCTCTTGATATCTTCTTAACACAATGTTAACTCTTTTCTAGAACTCTTTTCTTGATATCATTAAACTCTTGTCCTTATCTTATCTTTTCAAGTCCTATAAGATTCACAAGCACACTTTCTTTATTCTCCATTTTTTAAGGTTTTGGCATACCCAAAGGTCAACAATCTTCTCCTTTTTGGCAATGTCCAAAACTTGAGAAAATAGGTTACTATAACAACATAATATCATATGATAACCAATTTAAAGGTACAAACATTTAAAAATATCCTTTAGCACAAGGCTAATTAAAATAAGTTTCATTAAGAGCTACCCCTTATCTATACACAAATCAAGCTAAAATCAAATAATCTATGAAGCACAAATGATCAAAGCCTTTTAACTACTGTCAAAGATATTGAATAACAAAACGCTAAACTCCAAGCACTAAAAACAAGAATCTATCTTTGATATAATAAGTTAAAATTACTATCTAATGTATAGACAAATATTTTAAATCTTTAAATTCATTTACCAATATATCAATATCTTAAGTTCACCTAATGAGGTTGATACTAAACTCTCTTCTCCTTTTTGGACATCATAAAAAAAATACTACATGTCAATTTCATTTTCAAGAAAAGAGGAAAAACATATTTTACTTTGAAGACCTTAGATCCAATACCCATAAGAAGGTCAAGTTGAATATCTTAAAGATTAAATTAACCAATTATATCCTTAATAATATGCCCATAATTGTATATGTCAACTACAAATAGAAACACCAAGAAATACAACTTAAGATAAAAGATTCAAAACTAAATTGACTAATATTAGCTTATACTTTTCCCTTAGATACTTTACTAGAATCAAATATGGTTAAACCTTTTCTTTCTCATTATTTGTTATGGATGTTGTAGTAGGAGGTATTCTCTTTAAGTGTCTTTTGATGAGAGTCTTAGAGACTCTCCCTACACAGGTGATCCAAAAAATGATTACTATTGATAAGGTACAAACTCTTCCTACACATATGTTGGACTTCTTCCAAACTGTAAAAAATAATGCATTAATTTCTTGAGTCATTTTTCTTATTATAGATGCATGTTTGATTTTCCAAATTAGCAAGCTAGAACTTGATCACCATACATCATAGTTTTGAATCTACATTGAAAAGCCAAGATCAAGTATGGAGATCTTAAAGTGTCCTATTAATAGTATCCTTAGTAAAAGATAAATTTTAAAATCTTCAACATGAATAGCAACATAGCATAATAATTTCCTCATAGGTTCATGAATTACAATTCAGATCCCAAACCACTTAATTTATCATGAATCATCTACAAATATTTTAAAACATTTGGTCTTATGGATACACAAGGAGACCTAACATATTATCTCCCAGTAAGTAATGCAAAACATACTACTATTTAAATTATATGAGTTGGATCACAAGGCATATAAGTTCTAACTACAATGAGATGATCCTTGTACTAAATAATGAGATAGTCTAACTTACCTAATCTTACCTTGTGTGTTTCTATCCTTAAATCTTCATTAAGATAAGTTTAATCCAATGTTTGCTAAAAAATTGAAGATCATTTTGTTTTATCTACAACTCAATACCTTATATGTTCAAGTGATGATTTCTTTGAATACACAAAGATCTTCAATAGCATCCATTCAACAATTTTCTAATCACTAATATTTATAAAAATAAACTAATCAAAACTATGTTTAGCAACTCAAGGAATAAAGATTATAATCATACTTACCATCACTTACCTTGCTTGCTTCTAAGCATGAACATGATTAATGAAGTTTGGAATGAGGTTCTCCATCATAGAGTATCTTCCTAGCATACATCTGATCCTTACCAGTTTTTTCATTTGCATCTTTGTTTGAATCTTATGGTTTATTTGAGGTTACTATTTCTTCATACTTATGTTCAGTTGAAGGGACTGATATTTTCCTCTACTTAAGTATTCTAATTCTCCCATATCACTAGTTCTTTTATCAACATGTGTAGTTATCTCTTCCTCTCAGTTTCTCTCTTTGGGTCTTCAAATTTTATTTCCTTGCAAGTTATACTTTCTATGATTCTTTAAATAAAACCATGTAGTAAACTTATAATACTTAAACCATAATATTGAGATTTCTTATGCCCATATTATACACAATAATAACATAAATTTTTTTCATTTAGGCTAAATGTTCAAACCTAGGTGTATACCTTTCACTTGGTGAAGTACTTGTAGATGTCTCATAGTGAAAATGATTTCTATATTCTCTTCCATTGTTTGATATTATCCTTGCCCTAGCATGATTTGTAGGGTCTCCTTCTCTTCTATTAACCTATAATTAATGATCTTCAAATCTACAAAATCCTTGTTAATGTACCAATGGAAAAGGGTTATCTTTTGTGCCTTAGCCTTTAGGTATGAATTTTTCTTTTCAATATTTGAGCACTTCATAGTAAGCTAAGCTATCTCTAGTCTTTTAGTATGTAAATCCTTTTTCATTTTGATGCATAAGTTCTAAAAGGAGATTATTTCATTGCAAAAAAGATCATACCTTTCTTCAATGATACCTTCACATTCTCCAGCTTCTTCTATAGTATTTACTTCACATGGATTTGGTTGGTCCTTCTCAAACTCTTATTTTTGGAAAGAAAAGGTATTTTCTAATCATTGTTGATGACTGCTCTTGTTTTACTTAGGTTTCCTTCTTATATCACAAGGATGAAGTATTTTCTCATTTCCTAAGAAGTTGTAATTAGATATATAAAGAAAAAGGTTATTGTGTCAAAGTCATTAGGAGTGATAATGGACAAAAATTCAAGAATGCTAAATTTCAACAATACTATTAAATGAATGGCATTCTTTATCAATTTTCTACTACAAGAACTCAAAAAAATGGTATGGCCAAAAGGAAGAATAGGATCTTGAATGACAAAATTCTTCCTTACCATTTTTGGACTGAAGAAATTAATACCACATATTACATCTCCAAAAGAATATTGGTAAGAAGATTCACTACTAAAAATTCCTATGAATTATGAACTGGTAGAAAATCATTGGTTGGTTATTTTCATGTTTTTGATTCAAAATTTTATATTCTTAATGATAAATATACCTTTAGAAAATTTGATCCTAAAATCAATGAAGATATTTTCTTAGAATACTCTTCTATTAGTAAGCCATATAGAGTATTCAACAAGAGAATTGATGTTGTGGAAGAAACTATAAATGTTAAAATTGATGATAGTGACATTATTTCTTCACAACTTGATGATGAAATAGTTCCTATTCAAAAGCTATCTAGTACATCCTAGGTTCAAATTAATAAAAATTCAAAAATAGATAGTGAAGATGAGAAGGAACATGAGGAGATATCAAATTAATAAAAATTCAAAAATGCCTAGACTTAGTAGATCACAATCTTTTAATTATGTCATTAGACAAGTACAAGATAGGATTTGTACTAGAAGCCAAACTAAAGAAATATGTGCATATGCTACAAATCTTTCACATTTAGAACCTAAAATTTCAAAGAAGTATAAGGAGTAGAATGGTGGATTTTGTCTATGCAAGAAAAACTAAATCAATTTACTAGGAATTATGTATACAAATTAACATCTAAACCCAACCATAAATTAATGATTGGCACAAAATGAATTTTTAGAAACAAAATAGATGAAAATGATATCATTAAAAACAAAGTAAGACTAGTTGCCAAAGGATATAATTAGCAAGAAAGAATTGATTTTGATGAAAATTTTTCTCTTGTTACAAGACTTGAATCTATCATAATTCTTTTTTACTATGCAAGCATTAAGAACATCAAGCTATATCAAAATGATGCAAAAAGTGCCTTTCTAAATGGGACCATTCAAGAAGAGGTATATGTTAAACAACCCAAAGGATTTGTAGATCCCATTAATCCCAATCATGTTTTTAGACTCAAGAACGCTCTCTATGAGCTAAAACAAGCCCATATAGCTTGGTATGAAAGATTCTCACAACACCTTATATCCAATGGCTTCGAAAGAGATAGGGCTAATGTTACTTTATTTCTTAAGCGTAAAGGTAAGTATTTACTTATTTTATAAATTTATGTTGATGATATTATTTTTGTAGATACTAATGACATTCTATGCAAGAAATACTTAGATCTCATCCAATTAGAATTTGAAATGAGCATGATAGGAGAGCTCAACAATTTTCTTGGATTCCAAATCAATTACACAAAATATGAAATCTTTATTTATCAAAATAAGTACATCAAAGATATACTATTCAAATTCAACTTGGCAGAAGTAAATGCAAAAAATACTCCTATGAAAGAAAATTTTAAGCTCAATAAAGATCATCAAGAAAAACTAGTTAATCTCAAGTTTCATAGAGTTATGATAGGTAGCCTACTTTATTTAACTACTAGTAGGCTAAATATAGCATTAAGTATAGGAATTAATGTAAGATTTCAAGAAATTCCCAAAGAATATCATCTAATTGATGTTAAATGTATTTTTCATTATCTAAAAGATACTACTAATTTGGGACTTTGGTATCCAAGGGATTCCTCACTTGATCTTGATGGGTATTATGATGCAAATTGGGTAGGTTGTATAGATGATCATCGCAACACTAGTAGAAACTACTTTCTTTGTGAAGACATGGGGATAGGACCTTGTCCTATTAGGTAATTTTTTTCTTTAATTTCTAATAAAACATAGCTACATATAAATCTAAAAATAAAAAATATATAAAAAATATGACCTTTCTTGCATATATTTAGGGGGATTTTTCTTGTTATTTATGTTCGAAGAAGGGGAGAGATTAATTGCTAATTATTTTTTATATAGTTTGTAGTTTTTATTTTTTTTATGGGACATATTAACCCATTTTCTTAAGTTTTGAACATCATCAAAAATGGGAAGATTATTGACCTTTTGATATATCAAAACCTTAGAGAAATTGGAGAATACAAAATTTGTATGTGTGATGACAATTTTGCAAGACCATGAAAGAATAGAATACAAGACCTTAAAAATGAGATCTACGTTGAGATGTCGAAATGAAGATTAAGTAGATAAAATTGAAGCATTGATGTTAATGGAGTCTATGGACCAAATGAAGATATTCTAATGTTTTCCAAGAAGACAAAAGATAAAAGAAATGGTTCAGGTCTCAAAGTGTTTCTAGAGAGTAGACGTCTCTCCTTAACAATAGATGTCTATCTATAAGAATAGACATCTACAGGTAGACATCTCATGTTCTAAATAGATAGTTCTCCTATGTTAGATTAGTTCACAATTAGATGTCTAAAGTTCTAAGTAGATGTTTATACTTTTCGTTTGATAGTCATTACATGAATTTCAAGGAGTTTTCGAAAAATTTGAGGTTATAAGAAAAAGTAAAAATCTTGAATTTTGCAAGAGCTTTTCATTGAAACATTCACCATTGGATACTCTAAGAAAATTTTTCTATGATCTCCATGGTATCATCATTTTCTTGTGTTGATTGTATTGAGATTCAAGTGCAAGGATTTGTAAATCTAGTTACACACTTTCCTTATTTCTTTTCTTTCTTTCTTGTAGCCTTGCAAGGTTGATGTGCTTCTTTTGAGAAGACACCTTTATTGAGCTTGTGGAGATCCTACGAGGTTGATAGTTTCATGGTGACGAAACACTCTAGTATGAAGCTCACTTTTGTAAAAGTTTTAGAATCCTCTAAACGAAATTTTTAAGCTTGTTGGGATCTTGCACGATTGAGTGGTTTTGCAATGATGAAAAATTTTGGAGTCAAACTCAAAGCTTGTGTAGGGTTTGATGTCCTTAAAACCACATTTTGTAGAAACAAAGTTTGAATATGTGCATAGATTCTACCCTTCTAGTGTGGATGTACCCAAGTTGGACAACCACATAAAATTTGTGTTTTTATTTTTGGTGGGTGGAACATTTTAATTTGATGAACTGATTCAACCCTACCTCTAAGCTCTTGATCCACATTTCCCTCATAGTAAGTACAACCATATTAGCATTAAGTACTACTTGATCAGAAAAGAAGTGAAAAAGATCATCATCTTCCTCAAGTATGCATGTACTCAAGATCAATTGGCTGATATCCTTATAAATGTTGAAGTTTTGTAATGTTAATCACTAGGTCTAATATATAATAGAAATGATTTGATAACTATTAAGAATAAAATAAATATGTACCATGTGATATACTAACTTTATGATATTATATGTGTTAAACATAAAAATATAAATAGGGTAAGTAATAGAGAAAAATACAATAATCAAATATCTTTATTATGTTATATATATTGAGGTGTACATTGTATTGCACATTGTTGTTTCTATATTGTACATATTGGCAAGCCTAAGTTCATCAGTTACATAGTTATAACAAAACACTGTCAATGAATAAATAGAAATAATAAATAGTTATTCTTAGTTGTGAAATTTGAATTTACATAACTAACTTAAATGTAATACAAACCACTATAGATAGTGTTGCATACTATGACTATGTATACATAAGATCACAATATGACTAGATATAGATATGAACCAGCATGTTAAACTTTTTAGAACATATCAAATTTTCACTACTTCTTAAGATTAATATGGAGAAAAAATAATGTTATTTTCTTAAGCTTATTCCTTCTCATGGGTATCATATGCCTTGTTAATACCAAGTTATAATTCTCCATGATAATGCTGCTAAATGATCTGATTTGTGGCTAAATTAGTATACTTCATCATTATCTTGTCATTTACCAATTGACACTTCAACTACTTGATTTATTAAATTGGTATTGGGTAAGCTAAAATTTGTTAGACTCTTACTAACCTTTCTACCCCTCTTAGAACATTAATTCTAGAAGTGTAACTAATGACCAACTAGAGGCTACTGACTTAAATCTAACTAGAAGCATAACCTAATTAGATAATCATGAGGTCCAAGATGACTAAGACTATTCTAATTTTTAGTCATATCCTTTTTGTTATTAGAAATTATTAATTGATCAGTATTACAAATCTATTAAGATGCAATTTAAACTATCAACTAATTATTAACATTCTAGATTATCAAACTAACATTAGCATCACAATTAAAATATGAAAAATGTTATTAAATACTATTTATATGTTAGAAATGAACATTGAATGGTCAAGTTGTGCTAAATTAAGATCCCAAGTTTCTTGAGACATTATTTAAAGGAAAGGACTAAATACTAATTTTAGAAGTTCCATAGGATAGATCTAACATTTCCATTATATCTAGAAGGCTAAGATCTAATGAAAATGACATATATTTCTTTTTGAAAGGGGATTCTGAGATCAAAATTTATGGGCTTCCAACATTTGAGATTAGGACATAAATTTTGAAACTTCATTAGGGCTTTCTGAAATTTCATTGATCCTAGTAACACTCCATGACCAATATGCTTAATTATACATTAGCTATCTCTACTACTAGTAGTTTGTAAATTTATTCGAGTTGGTCAAAATTGATCACATTCTAATATTTTAATTTTAATTTTGAGTTTTAAATTTTAAAATTCAAATAATTCCATTAATTAATATACCTTTTAAAATTCATGGACTTCTAATGGAAGTCAATCAATAAAAAACCTAGGATGCTAGTAGACACTAGCTAGTAGAAATCTAGGATGATTCTAGTATCTATAGACATTGCAAGTTTGAAAATCTTGATGGTTTTTTTTAATAATGGTGTCAAGAAAGAGGAAGGGCATAAGGCATAGGTGAGGATAGGGATAGGTAGGTAGAGTAGGCAAGAACACACAAGTAGTAACGTTTAGGAAGGTAAGAAGCAAAGGAGAGTGGCAATGCTTGTAAGGGTTAGGGAATGATGCAATGGTATCTAAGGAAAAAAAAAGTCTCAGGATAAAGGTGAATGAAATCTAGCATATATGGCTATAGAAACCAAAATGTTGTTGGCTAGAATGGAACACCAAGAGGTTCACAGGTGCACAGTCCTAACCCTAAATCCTTGCGAGGGCATGCTAGAAGTAGAGACAAGGTGCCTTGAATGGTCTTGTTAATCGAATAGGGACTTAACAAATGGAATAGCCAATGATGCTAAGTGTTCATAGTGTCAGGGATGTCAATGAGGATGAGCGTAGTCAAAGGTTTCAATGCAAAATGAAGGTGCCAACATGTGAGGATGGCCACCCAAGTGCGACTATGAATGGGGACTATAGAAAATGCAAGAAAATGCCAAAAATATGAGTAAAAATGAAAAAAATGCAAAGAAAGAGAGCAAGAGAGAATGAAATACAAACCCAAATGGGGTTTAGCATAGTTAACTCTAGAAGGGGTGAGAAGGTATGCAATGTACAATAGGTGCAGTGGATAGTGTAGTTATAGTCTCAAGGTGTTTGGACCATGAAAACTAATGTTCACCATGGTGTCTATGCCTGCCAAGTTGGCCACCATAGTGTCCCATGGACTATGGTGGTCTATTGTGTCTTGCAGTGAGCTATGATGGTGTGCAACCTTGGCAAATGCTACCCCAAAGTTTGCTAATGGAAAACATGCTTCAAGTTTGCCAAGTGCTCAAAAATGCCAACTTTCAAATTTTCCAACCAAAATGTCAAGACGCCAACTCCTAAAATGTAGATGGTTGGGGTATTTATAGGCCTAGGGATAGCATGAAATGCAGATTGACTACCACATGGAAATGGAACAGTTGGGACTATGCTGTATGGTAACTATGCTTTTCACTGAGGAAATTGGTGTTATGTTGTTTTGTGATTTGACAAACTCTGCAAGGCTGCAAGACTATGACTACACTGCCAACTACATGTGAATTTGCTGAAAAGACTAAAATGTACATGAAAAAATGCAAAAGAATGCAACTTTTGTAAACTACGCTTCAAGACTATGCTATCCACTATTTAAAGTGGGGTTGAGCATAGTTACAATTTTAGGAAAAAGGGAGGTGGAAAAAAGATGCATGTTGCTTGCTGAAGGTGTGCTGGTGCTAAGTAGAATGTCAATGCTATGTTGTGGAGGCCTTTGGAGGTTGTTCTGCTTACCTATGCTCAACTACACTCTAGATTTGTAGAGAGTATAGTCACAACACTTAGAAAAATTTTGCAAAAAAGTGGCTTTATGCTAACTACACTCTATGGAAGGTTGACTATGCTTCCAACTAGGGGTGAGCATAGTCCTAGCACTTGAAATTTTTTTTAGCAAAATCTAGCTTCTAGTTGACTATGCTTGGCTATGCTCCAAGGTAGTGGAGAGCATAGTCTCAACACTAAAGAAAAATCTACAAAAAACTAGGCCTTGATGTTGTCTATGCTTGACTATGCTCCTAGGTAGTGGAGAGTGTAGTCCTAGCACTTAGAAAAATTTTGTAAAAAATGGATCTTCATGCTAACTAGGCTTGACTATGCTCCAATTTGGTGAAGAGCATAGTCTTGGCACTTAGAAAAATCTACAAAAACTAAGCTTCCATGTTGACTACGCTTAATTACACTCTATAGTACTAGAGAGCATAGTCTCAGCAATTAGAAAATTCTGCAATAACTAGCTTGACACTTGGAGAAAATTGCAAAACTAGCCCTTTGTTTGGACTACGCTCTCTACTGAGCTGACTATGCTCTAGGGTAGTGAAGAGCGTAGTTACAACACATAGAAAACTTTGTAGCAAGTGCCTTCATGCTGACACTTAAGAAAATTTGTAGTTGAGACACTACAGCCCAAATTTTGTGGTGTTTTATTGGCCCCTTTTTGTTGACATCTAGAGGAGTGGCCTAATAGATGTCGACAAAAAATGATAAAACATCATAGTAGGCCTAGCATCAACATTGCTCTTTCATGCATGGTTGGATGTTACTATGCCATGCTCAAGAGTGTTATGGATAGCAATATGCTAAGGGTAAAGGGTGTAGGTAACGTGTTGGGGAGATGAAATGTAAATAAGGTGTCATGATGTAGGATGTGGAGTTAGCACGGTTGATGATGACCATGGCACTGGGGTGGCTTGCCATTGAAAATATTGACCTCTCATCGGAATGCTCATGAAAGAGTCAAGGTATGGATTTAAGGCTGGGCCAGTTGTAAGAATGTAGTGATGCTAATTTACTTGCAGATGTGCTTGTTCCCATTCTCTTTTTTTTTTTGTCTTTTCTTCTTCTTTTACTTTTTGGCTATGAGATGGACCTACTTTTGGTTTTGAACATTGCTAAATGCTAATTGCAAGATGCTCTCCATCAGTTGGACTACGTGCCACCTAATGGGCTTTTCGTTGATGTAATTGCATCACATTTGTAGGATAGGTGTTTCCTCCCTAGGATGATTTTTGTTACATCCACTTGGGCTTTGACTAGCTAATAGAGGCTCCCCACAAGATGACTTATGTTACATTTTCCTTGAGTTCTATAGTTTAAGTTGGAGAGAGTATCATATATTCATAGTGTGTATGTATGAAAGGGATGTGCAATCTTGACTATGTGGGGGAATGTAAGAGGATCAAGGCATAGGTGTAGATGTAGGTAGGTAATGACAAAGTAGTAGGGATGTGAACTCTTGAGTGGCTTATCTAGTCTAATCATTCACATTATAGTAATGTGATGACTTGTCATTGTAATGAGATGCATCTTTGTACAACGACTTGGGGCTTCATCCTATAAACACAACTCAAAGAAGATAAGAAAACACATGATGTAATGCAAATAAAATGCCAAGGGCAAAGATGCTACAAATACTCCAAAGGCTAAAGAAATTACAAGTGTTTTAGAAGCTAGTAAAAGTGCCAAGGATGATGATGTTGCAAATGCTCCAAAGTCTAAATCGATGGCAAGTGTTCAAAAATTAGCAAAATGATGAGGGGTGATAATGCTACAAGTGCTCTAAAGGGTGTCCCATTGATAATAGCTCAAAAAACTAGAAAAATTCCTATGGATGGAAAACCTAGTTTAATTTCTCACTTGCTTGCTTGTAGAACTATGTGTAGTGGATGGAAAACCTAGTTTAAGTTCTTGGTAGACCATATGCTTTGCTAGTTAAGATCCTAGCAGACCATATGCTTTGCTAGTTAAGCTCTTAGCAGACTTTGGTGTGCTAGTTTATAGTCCTAGTAGATTGTTATGTATGAGTTTAATGTTGTAGCAGATATGCTACTGTGCTAGTTTAACATCATGATCCAAGGATGAGCTATGCTAATTTAACATTATGGCCAATGAACTATGCTAGTTTTACATCATAAAAAATGGGTTGTGCTAGTTTATACTCATAGTAGGCTATCTATGCTAGTTTATAGCCATAGTGGACTAGCTATCCAATTTATAATCATAGCAAACAATATATGCTAATTTATAGTCATAGCTGACTATCTATGCTAGTTTATAATCATAGCGAGTTTATGCTTACTTTTCTTTGTTGATGTCCAGCGCTACATGATAAGCATAGTAAGGCTTTAGGTATGAATGGTTCACTAGTTTGGCAAACTAATTTTTATCTGGATCAGCAAGCTTGAATGTTCCATTGTTGTAGGTATTAGTGATCAAGAATGGCCCTTCCTAGTTGGTTGAGAATTTGTCCGTGGATTTGTGAATGGCATTGAGGACTAGGTCCCCTTTCTTGATCAAGTTTTGATGCTAGTTGTGATGATGCTTTTGCCATTTCTTTTCTTGGTACCATTCGATGCAATCAAGCATCTACATGTGCTCCTCCTCTATCGAGTCAAGATCTATCATATTCAATTCATTAGTCTAAGCTTTGTCAATTAAGTTTGAGAGGATCACGTGGAGTGATGGAACCTACAATTCAAAAGGTAAAATTACTTTAGTCCTATAAACAAGGTTATAAGGTGTCTTACCTGTTGCCATTTGGCATATTATGTGATAGGCCTAAAGTGTGTAGACTAGTTGCTCATGCCATCATCATTTGCTATTACTTAGCATTTTCTTTAGAAGGTTGATGATGACATTGTTAGTGACCTCCACTTGGCCATTCGCCTACATGTAGTATGACAATGAGAAGGAATGTTTGATACTAAAGTGCTCACAAAAGGCTTTAGTTTCAACCTTGCTAAACTGTGGCCTATTGTCTATTACTATGGTCATGGGTAAATCAAAATGAGTCACTATGTTATCAAGCACAAATTTGCAAACCTACTATGATGTTATCTTTCTAAGAGGAATAACCTCAACCCACTTGGTTAAATACTCAATTACGGATATTATGAAGCTATTCCCTATGGAGGACTTAGACATTATAGGTTCAATGATGTCCAACTCCTAATGTTGGAATGACCACATGATCTGTGTTGTGTGTAGTTTAGTTGGTGGTATGTACATTAGGTTATCATGTTGTTGACACATGTCACACGTTTTAACCTTGGAGATGCAATCGTGCTTCATATAAGGTTAATAATAGCCTAATCATTTGATTTTCATTACCATTGCCCTAGGTTCTATGTGACCTCTACACAATCCCTCATGGACTTATTCAATGATCATTTGTGCTTCACTATTGCTTACACATGTTAGTAGTATGCCATCATAGGATTTGCGACATAGTGTATTATCACTCATGATGACATACTACCAAGATTGTTTATGCACTACATCCTTTTGGGTAGTAGTTAAATGTTGTGGAGGCTCACCTTGTAGAAGATATTTCTTGATGTCGTCATACCATTCTCCTACATGGATCATGCTAACTATGGCTATGGATGCAATATTTGTGGTTTGCATGATAGGCACAATGCAATCTACCACAAAGGTGGGCAATGTATGCAACATGTCATCCCAGATCACTATGTTTTGAATCCCCAAGTCGTGTGCTACAAGGATACCTTGGAGGAGACCTTCGTACTCCACCATGTTACTAGTGTAAAATAATGCAAAATCATATGTAAAGGGTTAGATCTCCCTAGAGGAAAACATAATAATAGTAGCAGTGCTACCCCCTTGAAAGGTTGAAGCTCCATCAAAATGTAGGAGTGCCTCAAAGTTGTTGAGCACTTGTCTAATGCTACTAACATGCTCATTTGGGAATTTCAAGTCTATGATTACTTGATCATTTATGGGTGAAGCTATGAGTTGTGTGGCTATAGCTTGACCTTTTGTTAAGGCTTGTATGATGTAGTGTACGTTAAACTCCAGTGTTATTGCTTTCCATTGTCTAATATGAATACTTCCATAGATGTTTGTTGTAATTGCTTGGAGTACATTATTTTTATAGATGATGTTGACTTGAATATGAAAAAGGTAATGCCTCCACTTCTTTAGTGAGAAGACTAGGGTGAGACAATGCTTTTCCACATCATTGTATCTTGCTTCCTGGTCTACTAATGCATGGCTCAAGTACTTAACTGGGACTTTTGTGCCATCATATCCCTTTTGGCAAAGCAGATAAGCGATGGACATGTCAGAAGTGGGAAGGTAGATGTAGAAATGTTTATCTCCTCATGGAGGGTAAATCATAGGAAGTTGCACCAGCACTTGCTTAAGGTTATCAAATGCTTATTGGCATTGAGATATCCACTCAAAGTGGGCTCCTTTCTTGATCAGATGTTGCATTGGTTGTAACTTATCAGTTAACCATGTGATAAAATTACGTATAAACTACAATCTATCTTGTAACCCTTGTAGCTCCCTAAGGTTGGCCAGTGGTGTAGCTTCGTAAGGTTGGCTTTAACCTTATCAAGGTCTATGCATATTCCTACTTCAGATACTACAAAACTAAGCATCCAACCTATTCTAAAACTGAAAACACATTTCTTGGGGTTTAACCTAAGATTGTGTTTTAAGCAACATTTAAGCACTATGTCCAAATCATTTGCATGGTTATAGATCACTTTGGACTTAACCATGATGTCATCAATGTAATCGTTGAGCAAGCTTAACATGTAGTTGCTAAAGATGTATGTCATTGTGTGCTGATACATTGCTCTTACATTCTTGAGTCCAAAGGGCATCATGGTATAACAAAACATACCCCAAGGGGTTATAAAGATCATGCTAAGTTGGTGCTCAGGGTTGATCCTAATCTAGTTGTAGCCCAAGAACCCATCTATGAAGGACAACAAGGCATGTCTAGCAATGGTATCAATCAGTTGATCAATACTAGGCAATGGAAAATCATCTTTGATGGTTGCCTTGTTTAGGTCCTGGAAGTCTATGCAAATGTGTATGCTTCCATTTTTCTCAAGCACAACTATGATGTTGGAAACCCAATCTGCATAATCAATGATTCAGATGAAACTAGCTTTGTAAAGCTTGGTGATTTGATCATGGACTACCAACAACACCTCAAGCCTAATCATGTGTGCTTTCTATTTGACTAGCTTAATGTAAGGATTGAGGATAATGTTATGTTGGACTACACAAGGATCTAGGCTTGGCATGTCTTCATATGACCATCTAAATACCTTAATGTTATCCTTAAGCACTTTAGTGATATCCTAGGCATGTTGGGGCTCTAGTAAGGAGCTAAGTTTCAAAGCTTTTGCCTCACTGTTAGGTGTAACCACGGGGATCTCAATGAGGGAATCCTTTATGACATCCCCTACCTCTAGATTAAGAGCCTTAACTAGATGGTTGGGCCAATCTAGTGGTGCCTCTATAGATGCTACGTATTCATCACAGGCTATGGGCTCAAGGTCTAGACATTTTGGGTCAATGCATCACTTGATATCGCCATGAGGTTTGGTGAGGACCAAAGGTGAGAGGAGCTCCTCATGCATAGCCATGTTGTATTCTTGTGAAATTCCTACAAAATCAACTAGAAAAAAGGGGTAAGTGGCACTTGTCTTAATGAAGTCAATATGCACAAATAAAGAAAAAGTAATGCAATGAAATTTTACCTAAGTATGCACATGGGCTGTTAAAAGAGTAAGCATGCTTGTGCCGATTTTAGTCCTCAACAGGCCATGTGTGTGCTAGTTTTAGGTGTTAAAAAACCCTAGCATGCTAGTTTTAGGCCTTAGTGGACCATGGACATGTCAAATGTGTCATTCCAAGCAAGATTGGCTAAGCTTAAAAAGTGGAATTGGCTTAGGTGTTCACTGCGTAGTGAAAAGTGGAAAATTTTGGCTAAGTTGAGGTGACTACACTCTCACCCAACTACACTCATACCCAACTATGCTCTCCATTATGCATCTAGTGTTTAGTGTAGTCTTGGTTTGGTGGGTCATTAGATGACCCTGAGAGGATATATAGACATATTTTATCATGGATAAGTTGCCATTTTCAAACTTGCAAAATATGAAGTTCATAGTGTAGTTTTGCCATTTGCTATCACATGCTACAAGTGGAGAGCACAATTGGAGCAAGATGATGTGCCAAAGTCGATGCTTGCACCCCAAACTAGTGAGCTTGAATGAGGGGGAACAAGCACTGGGCTTCCTACCATAGGCACACATGGAGGAGAGAAGGTTGTCAACATCTACTAAGTACCCCAACTATGCTCTCCCCTTTACTATTTTTCTTTGTTTCATTTTTTCTACATTTTGAGGGTTTGGGCTTTGGGAGCATAGTTGTTGGCACCCTGCCATGGTAGTGGCCACTACCACCATGGCCATTTTGACAATTGTGGCTAGGGAGGAAATGCATGATCATGGAGGGTTTTGTGTGATGAGGTCATGGTTTTCTTATTTTTGCACATGGGGATTTTGCATGGAGTCCTGCTATGGCTATTTTTCCTTTTTGGGGGTTTGTGGTGTTAGGGCTAATCACAGGCCACACCCATTGTGTGGCCATAGGGACCATGTCCATGGCCAAAGAAAGAGGGCACACATTTATGTCATCAATTTTTTGGCATTTTTAAGGTACAGTTGTAGGGATGCAAGGGCTCTAGTGGAGGCCAAGAGTGCCTCACCATAGGGTAGGGGGCATGGCAAGGGATTTCCCTACATTTCTTTTTCTTTCAAAAATTTTCAATGAAACTATGGGTAGAAAATGTATCACATGTTGCAAGGACCATAGAGGTCGTCATGCTCTACAGTGCACCACAAGGGCCACGAGGGTGATTATACCCGATAACATGAGTACAAGGGTCACAACGATGATTGCACCCCCCAATAGTGCAATCATAGGAGCCATGAGGACATGCAGTGCTAGGGTGCATTTTTATATTTTTGTTTCCTTTTTGCTATTTTCTAAAAAAATGAAAAGCAGCAGTTGTGGAGGATGAGGCAAGGTATAGGTGTGGCACATGGTGGCACCATGGGTATGAGGATGAGGTGTATAGTGTAGCCTAGGGTGCATAGGGTATGCAGAGCATGGTAAGCATAGTTGGCATGTAGGGCACGATGGGAGCAATGGTGCGGAGAGGACAGTGGGATGGCACATGGTGTCGTGGTAGGATGCATTGTGTAGAGAGCATTGGGGTGGTAGCCAAAAGCTCACTTTCTATAGCTATATCTAGGAGTATGCTAATTATCTTGGAGGTGCAATTAACACCAAGTGTTTATCAAAATGGCATCTACACAACAATGTTTTTGGGACTACGCTCTGTAGAGAGTGTAGTTGGGAGTTAGAAAAAATTTCTCATTTGGAACTATGCTTTTCACATTTTGGAGCATAGTTAGGGTGCTCCTAGAGTTAGAAAAATTTCACCCTCTTCTTAGACTATGATCTACACTAAGGCAATCTGAAGTTAGAAAAAATTTTGCAAAAATTCTGTAAATCATGCATAATGCTAAACCTGTAATAACTACAAACTATCATGATGCTAAATGTGTGAAAACATGTAAATTTAGATGCTAATCCTATGCAAACATGTTGTACCCTAGTTAGTACCAAGCACGTCAAATATATTGGTTGATGTCCTATACCCACGAGGCCCTAGACAGTGTTGCCAAAATAAAATTTTTTGCTAATCTATGTTATATTATGTTAACTATGCTAAATTTAGTTTAATGATTTTATGTCAAAATTTTCATCTCTGTATGTATATTAACACTTCATTTGTTGCTTGACAATTGCAGAGTATTGTTGAAGCCTATATTGATTATCATGGAGCTCATGGATGTCCTATGCTACATGAGTGTGCCTATTCCCAACATGCTTGCACCAAATATGTGGGTGAGTTATCAAGTAGTGTGGTTTTAGCTAAGGGCTCATGTTTCACTTTAGTGTGATTATCACCCAAGTGTGCAGTGTAAGGGTAGTGATAGAGCTCAGAAAGGCCTTGTCTGTCGACCTCTTTGGACTTCCTACTAATGGTCCATTAGTTATTGATAAGGCTAGAAAGAGAAGATCAAGAACTAGTTTGGGACCACCCGATCTCATAAGGATTTTGTTATGCCTGAGGTTTGGGAGCTCTACCCTTTTTTCTATGCCTATGCCTTTCCAAAGTTGCTCTCCCAAGGAAAAATCCTTGGTGTGGAGCAAGCACAAGTGATGAAAGAGGTGTTGTAGAAGGGTGAAATATTTAACTAGGTTTCCTGTATCACCATTGGCTTGCATGCAGATATATCTAGGCTATGGTTCAACCTCTAGCCAAGGTCTCATTTTCAATTCCCATTCTTTGTAGGGTATCTGCAAAGGTTCATGGAGCTCTTGGTTGTGCATGATGGTGGATGATGGATTGTGTAGGACCATGAGCAGCTCTCTAAGCCTTGGATCAAGCACATGTTCATGATCACCTACATGCAGGACCCCTTAGAGGAGATTGAGGAGTCATTATTCGTAATGACTAAGGGTTCCATGGGGCAATCACACTATTCACATGATAGCATAGGTGAGGATCCCCTAATTAGCACTGGGGACATGAACATGGCAGATTGCTATATTGTAGAGATAGTGGGATAGTCTAAGGCTAGAATTAAGAGGCCATGCCCACAGATGAGGTTTCCCCTAAGGTTGGAAGATTGGGTAGCAAGAAGATCTATCTTAGGTATTAAAGCTTGTGTATAGAGGTTGTAGGTTAGTATGCATAACTTATTAGATGCAATGATTTTATTCATATGTGTTTATAATTTTATGTTTTTTCTATTATGTTATGTTACTAATGTGCTAATGGGTAATGCATATGTGTTGATTGTAGAGATCGAAGAGAGGGCTGCAAGAGCAATAATTGAAGCAGTAGCAAAAGAAGCATTCCCTAAAGCTAAGGAGGGAGTGGCACATGGAGATGAGCTACTTGATGCAACAAATATCCTCCAAGAGTTGGAGGAGGAGGGGCTGCTCCACCCTAATAGGGATAATTTTCATTGATTATTTGATGGTGTGCAGTTGGATGAACCCCCTACACTTACGCTTGAGGGCTTTCTAGGTAACTACCTTGTGTTGCCATCTATTATTGTCCTTTTTCTCTAACATCTTTTGCTATTTGGTTGTATGCTAATTGCATCATTATGTTGTAACCTTAGATGTACCTACCAATGGTCCCACATCTACTTACCACATGGAGCTATGGGTAGACATGCCTGATAAATTTTCCTTCATGAAAGGCATCATGGAGGACATGGTGGACCATTTGCAATAAGCAAATCCCAAGCTTGGTATGTTTGCTATGTTTCTTTGCTTATGTTGATTTACTAATTGAATGCTTAGTTTGTGGCTAAGATTAATTTCTTGTTGCATGCCAATAGGTTCTAAGCTTTGGTAGGATCCAAGCAAAGTGGCCAATGTGGATGTCATCCCTAAACTCTCTCCTGAGGTGGATCAAGTGTCTTATCACATGTACAAGATAGCAAGGAAGTGCACACATTCCTATGCAAATGTAGTATGGATTTATAGGTGCTCAAATGAACACCTATGAAAATGATTGCATTAGCTTTAGGACAGAGTGACATGTCAAGATATAAAGATTGAGGATCTTCAATCTTGATATGACTTTCTAATGGCTAGGTCACAGGGGCATAGCACCTGGTAAACCTCTAAAATAGAGTATGCTCAATACTAGTTGTCTCTCATAGGTAAAAATGAGGCCACCTAGGAGGTGATCAAGTAGAGGTTGCAAATGGAATTTCTCACTTAGAAGAACCAAGACTGGAAGAATTATTGCACTAAGGTGTACCAATATGGGAGCAAACTCAGAAGAACCACAAGCACTAATACAAACACAAGTGCAATATGTACCTTCGATGGTACAAGGAGGAGTCTATCAAAAGCCACTACCTTGAGATGTTTCTTGAGCTAATTGGTAGGAAGCAGAACTATGAGTTGTTCACTCAACATATAGTGATCAGTGGCTCTCCTAAGAGGTAGATTGTCACTCCCTCAAGAGAGGCTTCCTTTACTACCTTCTTCATGGAGCCACCTACATGGACTACCATGGACAAAGGTAAGACCCTTATAGGGATTGAATTTGACTAGGAGGACTAGACATAACTATCTAAGGTTGAGATCCTTTAACACTTAGAGGATGGCCTTGGAAGGTTTCCTCTAGACGTGACCGATGCAGGACCCTCTCAGGTTAGTTTTTTATTTGTTTTTTGCATGTTGTAGAGTTAGTTTGTATATTGTATGCTAATTATAGGTTTTTTTATGGTACCAGCTACCAAGTGAGGTTGTAGGCCCCAATGGCACTATGGAGGAAGAACCTCCACCTCCACTTTGCACCACCAATTGAGAATGTCTTGAGGTGGCCCTACTATTTGGCTTTTTTGCATTTTGTTGTATTTTTTGCAACATGGTGCTAATGCTCATGCTATGTAATATTATTCATGTGAGATGTAATGGATGTGTTTACTATATATAGTGTGTAATGTATAAACTTTTATTTTTATTGTTATTAGATTATTATGCTTACTATGTGATGAGTGAATGTGCTAAATTAAGATTATGTGGTGATAATGTGACTAGGCCATTGTGAGCCCCATGCTAGTTTAAGGTCATAGTAAGAGGGACAATGGTAGTTTAAGGCCATTTTGGACCACATTGATGAAATTAAAAGCACTTATTTCAAGCCATTTTGGGTTGCGATGATAGTTTTAGGCCATTTTGGGCCATTGCAGGGAAATGAAGCATGGTAGTTTCAAGTCATTTTCAGTTGCGAGTTGTCAATTTAAGGCCATGGTGGGCTGTAGCAATAGTTTTAGGCCATTTCTAGGCCTTTTGTTACTAGTTCAAAGCCATGGTAGGCCATACATCACCAGTTTAAGGCCATGGCAAGCCACATATTATGATCTCTTATTTTTGTAATTTTGGCTTTTATGATTTTCATGTATTTTAATGCTTTTTATGCATAAGCTAATAAGTGCTAAGGATAAAATAAACATGCAAATGTGTAAACTAAGCAAGATGCATAAACAAAGGAAATAAATGCATAACAAAGTGAACAATGCATAATGTAAACAACCAAGCTAAATGCAAATGCATAAATAGATGCAATGCAAGTGAAAGATGAAAAGGGTAGGTAGGCACCTAATGCATGTTGGACTAAGGGGATACCTTAGTCACATAGTTGCTTCCTAACCTAGTGTGGGTTAGGAGGCATGTAAGGCCTAGACTATACTATGTGGTATTCACCTTAAGATTCATCTGCTATGTCAAAGGGCAATCCTACCCACAAAGCATCCCTTGGGAAGTCGTTGGCTTCCTTTGTCATTTCAGGTGGATCTACCTCATGCATTTCACTATCATTCTTTATGGTAGACATGTCATCAAGGAACTCCACCTCTAACCCTTGTTCTGTGTCTATGTTGTTAATGGCTAGAGGGGCTACATTGTCATCATAGATAATAACCTCACCACCTTCATATAGAATGTGGATTTTTTGGTAAAAGGAAGAGGAGATAGCTTGTAACTAGGCCAACGAAGGCCTACCTAAGATTAGGTTTAAGCTTGGCATCTCTTCTACAATGATGAACTCTACAGTGGTGGGGAATCGCTTCCCTCCCATGAAGGCTATTATTACATTTCCCCTAACAACCATGTGCAACTTGTTGAAGCACTTTAGGCACATCATTTTCATGGGCTTGATTTGGTTGGCGAGGCCTAGCTTGTTGATGATAGTATATGGGATGATGTTTCTTGCCACCTAGTTGTCGTCATGCATCCTACAGATCTTGCATTTCCCAACATGTATTGTGATAAACATGGGAACTATGATGACCTGACCCTACTTAGGGTCAACCTTAATTGCCTCATCATGGAATGTGAGGAGTGTTGAACTCGATTTCTAACGTGCAAGAGGTGACATCATAACATGGATGGAATGTTCATCTATTGGGATATCCTTTGTGATAGGAATGAAGACCAACATCTTGACTAGTGCTTCATGGTGGGTAGATGAGATCATAATCAAGTCCTATAGGCTCAGTGTTTTGTTTTTCTACTTTAAGGCTTACTTCACCTAGGCCAATGCATATATGAAGTCCTTTCCATTGACTATTTTGTTGGCCTTGACCTCCTCCATGCAGCCCAAGAGATGGATCTCTTATGGAGGGGACTTGGGCTTGGCTTACTTGGCTTGTTTGGAAGACTCAGTGTTTGGTTTCTAGTTACTAGTAGTGGCCTGCTTGATTGATTTGGTCATGGGGGTTATGGATAGCAATACCAACTTTAGTGAACCTAGTGCTCTCTACTCCTAATGTTCCCTAATCATTTTATTGATGAGATGCTCATTAGGCCACTTGGGTTGCCACCTGGAGGGTCTATTAGTATTGCCTATAGGATGAACCCTTGGATGAGTAGGGACTAATGCATTACCCACTACTAGACTGTAAATAGAAGAAGAGTCAACATGTTGAGGCACCTTGACAACAAAGGATGATTGGACTATTTTTGTGATGATGTGCTGCAAGACCCTAATCATGAAGGGTGTAGTGGGTGCCCAAGGTGGTACTTTGATGACATAAGGGATTTCAAACTCATGGAGGTTAAGGGGGCCCCTACGTTACAAGAGGGCACACAAACCATGAATGTCCATTACACTAGCTTTGAGTTATCATCAATGCTGATGGTGTTGATGATGTACCCTACATCATCCACATTCAAAGTTTCCTTGTAGACCCTTATTGATTGGTTTTGTTGGTAAGCTGGGTTAGCAACATCAAGGAACAACTCACCTTTTTCAATCATTTCTTGAATGTCATCCTACAAAGCTATACAAAAGTCAGTGTTATGGCCAGGTAATTAATGGTAATGGAAAAATTGGTCTAGCCTAAAGTGTTTAGGGATTGGGGGCTCATTCGGAGCTATAGATGTAGGATTCTTTAGGAGCTCGTAGTATCTATCATGTCTCTAGCGAGCATCCTTGAACATCTACTTGTACTAGATATGTCCAGCATTGAGCAATTGGTCTAAGGATTTTGACAATTTGAGGGGAAATAGGATATACTTTATGGATTCTTACACTCAAAGTTGGGCCTTAAAGCAACTTGCCTTGTGGCCACCAATGATGTAGGTTGGTTGGTTGCCACAATGCTAGCACTAGTAGTTTTATTGTTGGCTGGGGCCTTGGGTGGCCTAGCCGTTGGCTTGACCTCTTTGGCCACCATTTCCACAATTGTAGCTTGCTTACCCTTGTTCTTATCATTCTTGGCATGAAGGTTCTTGTAGGCAATGTAGGTCAGGTCCTTGTTGGATTCCACATCATCTTATATGCACTTTGTTTGGGCAAATGCTTCACTCAAGGACTACAAGGCTAGATAGTATAGTTTGGATTTGATAAAGTTATTCACTGCATCCTTGAAGATGGCTACAAGGTGCATTTTTGCAATGGGCTCATGGATTTTGTTCAGTGAGATGCTCCAGTGCTAGATAAATTTTTGCATGGGCTCTAAGTGGCCCTGCTTAATTTTCATGAGTTGGTCCAAGGTTGTTTCAAGCTTCAAGTTATACTTGAAGTGTGTCATGAATTGGCTCAACAGATCATTCAAAGAGGAAATAAAGGCCCTGGGTAGCGCACTATACCAATCAAGTTCTTTGCTAGTTAGTGACATGGCAAACACACGTATAATGACATGTGTCCATGCTTGTAGTAAAAGACATTTAGATAAAAATATCACCAAGTGTGAGTTGGAATCCCCTTCACCATTGTACTTGGTGAATTGGGGTACGGAAACCCCAATAGGCAGAGTTAGTGGTGGGACAATAGGACTTATTAGATTATCTTGGTAGAAGTCCATCACATGAATCATTTTGGAGGAGGCAACCTTGAGCCACTTGATCTTCTCTATTAAGGTTTAGATTAGCAAGAATGCCTAATCTAGGTTGTGGGATGTTGCAGTGGGCTACACCAGTTGTGCTACTTGTTGTGTTGGTTGGGTGGTCCACAACCTGGTTATAGGTTATGGTACCATGTGAGATGCTTGCTGTTTGGATTGTATAATGGGCACAATGGTTGGGGCCAACCACACATGTGTGGGTTGGACCACTATAGAGGATGCTGATGGGATAGGTAGGATGTAAGATTTCTGAGTTGTTTGTGGCTAAGAAATATGCATGGTGTGCACATAAGGTTATGAGGGCATGATTCTTATTGGCAGGGATGCTTAGGTAGGTTGCAATGATAGCACAAAGGGTACCTTGATGGAAGGTACTACATCTTGGTGGGTGTACTACATTTAGTGTGTCACCACCACAAGTGTTGGCCTAGAGGATGATGCCAGGGCTATAATTATCTCCAAGAAGATAAGTGGGTGGGACTGTGGGAGGACCAAACCAAGAGTTGTCTACTAGAAGAAGGTATGAAAAGAGTCCTCATGCTCGAAATAAGCTTCGAACTCATCCTGCTCTTCTTGTAGGAGCTCCTCGTAATTTGTCCCTACCTCATGCTCACTAGTTTAAATGAGTTGGGTGAGTAACAACTGATAGGGCTTGGTGAGAAGGATGAAGTCAATGGAGGAAGGGATGTATTCCCATCTGTTTCGATGTACAAGCTCATAGCCCCATTTGGCCTTCACGTCTAAGCGGCCTACGAAGACGCCTACTTGGATTTTTGCGCAAATGAAGTTGTACTGTTCATCATTCAACACAATGTACTTATGGTCTTGGCCGCACAACCCAAGGAATTGCTTAGGCTCTGCCATAGTAGGACTGGTAGGGTGGTCAATCCTATTTTCTTATTGGGTGGATAGGACAATGAGTGTGCTTGGGGCTAATGTCAATGGTTGTTCAAAATTCATGGTGCAAAAGAAAGAAAAATGACTAGCTTTGTTAACTGCAAAAATGGCTAACTTTGGAAATGGCAGAAAAATAGCTAAGTGTGGAAATTGCAGAAAAATTGCTAACTCTAACTATTGTAGAAAAAATGACTAACTTTGGAAACTATAAAAAAATGACTAACTTTGGGGACTATGCTGTCTATGCTAAGTGCCAACTACGCTCTCTATGCCAAGAGCCAACTACACTCTACTAAGCTCATAGAATTTGGCTAAGTATGGGAATGTATGCTCTAGTGTTATTACATGCGATTCCAAGGGAACTAACGATGGGGTCCAATCTACACTAGCCGCTTGGTAGACAATGCCTATGCTAGCCTAGGATCTAGCTACTACCACATGTGGTAGGTCTACTAGGGTGTTGGGTCTACGCTAGCCTAGAGCTAGCAACAGTGATGTAGAAAGCATGCAAGATAAAGACCAAAAAAGTCCAAAGAAAGAAATGGCATGACCCTCCTTCTAGCACCAAAAACTGTAGCAACTGAAAATGTTGGTTGCTAGAATGGAACACCAAGAGGTTCATAGGTACATAGTCCTAAGCTCAAATCTATGCAATGACCTATTGGAACTAAAGATGAGGTGCCCTGATCAATCTTTTTGATCGAACAAGGACTTACCAAATGCGATGCCAAATGATGCTAAGTGTTTGCACAGTGTTCACAATGTCAATGGTATCAATGAGGATGAGTGTAGTCAAGGATTTCAAAGTGAAACAAAGGTGCCAATGTGTGAGGATAGTCACCTAAGTGTGTCTATGCATGGAAATGCCAGAAAATGCTAAAAAATGCAAGTAAAAGAGCTAAAAATGCAAAGCAAGTGAGCAAGAGAGAATGAAACACCACACCAAATGGGGTTAAGTGTAGTTAGCTCCAAAAGGGATGAAAAGGTACGCAGTGTATAATACTATAGTGGATAGCATAGTCACAGACTTAGGATGTTTGGGCCATGAAAACTGATGTTCACTATGGTGTCTATGCCTATCGGATTGGTCGTCATGGTGTCCCAAGGGCTACAATGGTCTACGGTATCCTATGGTGAGCTACAATGGTGTGCAACCTTGCCAAATGCTAACCTAAATTTTTCCAATGTCAAACATGCTTCAAGTTTTTCAAGTGCCTAAAAATGTCAACTTTCAAATTTTCTAACCAAAATGTCAAGATGCAAACCTCTAAAATGTAGATGGTTGGATTATTTATAGGCCTAGGGATAGCATGAAATGCAAATTGACTACCACATGGAAGTGGGACAGTTGGGACTACACTGTAACCCAACTATGCTCTTCACTGAGGTAAGTAGTGTTATTTTGTATTGTGCTCTAATGAACTCTGCAAGGTTGTGAGACTATGAATACACAACCAACTACATGTGCATGCATGTGCGTGTGCTGAGAAGACTGTAATGTACCTAACAAAATGCAAAAAATGTAACTTTTGGAGACAAGACTCCGAGACTACGCTATCCACTATCTGTAATGGGGTTGAGTGTAATTACAATTTTCAAACAAAGGGTGGTGTAAAAAAGATGTATGTTGCTTTCTGAAGATGTGTTGGAGCTAAGCATAATGTTGGTGCTATATTGTAGAGGCCTTTGGAGGCTATTTTGGTTGCCTATGCTTAACTATGCTTTTGATTAGGGGTGAGCGTAGTCACAACACTTAGAAAACTTTTGCAAAAAAGTGGCTTT
Source organism: Gnetum montanum (assembly GCA_015680685.1). Taxonomy (NCBI): domain Eukaryota; kingdom Viridiplantae; phylum Streptophyta; class Gnetopsida; order Gnetales; family Gnetaceae; genus Gnetum; species Gnetum montanum. The sequence goes on from MNCI01035130.1 coordinate 986,340, forward strand.
TTCTTGACTATGCTCTAGGTAAGGCTAACTATGCTCCCAACTAGAGGTGAGCATAGTCCCAACACTTAAAAAAATATTAGCAAAATCTAGCTTCCAGTTGACTACACTCAACTATGCTCTAGGGTAGTGGAGAGTGTACTCTCAAGACTTAGGAAAAATCTGCAAAAAGCTTAGCCTTGATGCTATCTATGCTTGACTACACTCCCAAGTAGTGGAAAGCATAGTCCCAACACTTAGAAAAATTCTACAAAAAATGGGTCTTCATGCTGACTACGCTTGACTATGCTCTAGTTTGGTGGAGAGCGTAGTCTTGGCACTTAGAAAAATCTATAAAAACTGAGCTTCCATGCTAACTACACTTGACTACGCTCTAGGGTAGTGGAGAGTGTAGTCTCAGCACTTAGAAAATTCTACAGTAGCCCTTTGTGTTGACTATGCTCTCTACTGAGTTAACTACACTCTAGGGTAGTGGAGAGTGTAGTCCCAACACTTAAAAAAATTTGCAGAAAGTGCCTTCATGTTGATACTTAGGTAAATTTTCAATTGAGATGTTGTACTCCAAATTTGGTGGTGTTTCAATGGCCCCTTATAGCATGATGCATCTACACTTAATGATATGACTTGAGCCATAAGGTGGTATTACTAGCCAAGTCAACCTTGCTATAATGCAACAGAATGGGACAACACCAATGATGTAACTATATTACAATGAAGTGTCATAGGGGCTATGACCAATGATGTAGCCTTAGTTGTGATGCGGTACATCCAACTCGTGTGGCCAGCACACACATCATAAAATAAAATTTATTTTTTTAAAAAAATCTAAATGATTTATAATCTTTATTAGTTAACTAAACACAAGTAGGACATTTAACTTGGTGGCTAGTAATATAAGTACTAAGCAATTTTTTTACTAAGAGCAAGGTTGTGGGTTCGATTCTAAGACAAATATTTTGATTTTTAATTTTATTTTTAAGTTTATAAAATTATTAAATTTTTTATTTTGTTATGGTACTATTGGTAACTGTTTGGGTCCGCCAATGTTTTCTTTCAATCTCATGACTAGGATCATAAGAAATGAATGACTTCAAGGTGTTTACTAGTCTTTGGTGTTATGTGATCTCATGAATGAGCTCTACGTGCTGACGTGATACATTGTTGATGTAATAGTGATGACATGGTGCTATGTTGAGGTGGAAGAGCTAGTTCTTGAAGCTAAATTTTATCTTCATAAAATGGCTATGCATGCTAGCATGACATAGTGCTAATGTTATGATGATGTCACTAACATTATTGTGGCATACACTAATGTGTCAAAGCGTACGTGGTAGAGCTAGTTTGTAGAGAAGAAATTTCACCCTTCAAATTGGCTTTAAAAGTTGATGTGGCAAGAAGCTAAAGTAGCAAAGTTATCATGGCATTGATGGCATGGCAAAGTAACCTTGTAGGACTGAATTGTTACTTCACAACCTAGTTCCATGAGCTAACCTAGCACAATATCATGCTGATGTGACAAAATGGATTCATCAAGCTAGTAATCACCCTTACAATTGATCTCTAAAAGTTGATGTCACAACTTGCTGACATCACAATGAATGATAGAAGCTAATGTGGTAATGTTGATATGATACACTAACTTGGTCTCGTGCTAATGTGGCATATGCTAACGTTTCTAGAAGATGATGTCGTAGATGAAGCAAAATCCATCTAGATGAAAAATGTGATTCCTCTAGTTGCTTATGTGGCACTACTAACATCATGCAAATGTCATGTTGATATGAATAGAAGATGATATGTAAGTGGCCAAAAGGTCATCTAGATATAAAAAACCAAGCTCAATCTAGATGCTAACATGGTTACCTTGGCACATGATAGAATGGGTCTATAGTGGTTAAAATCATTCTTATGAATAGGCTCGATAGTATGCTAATGTGAAGAGAAGATGATGTGGAAAGCTACAATGTGGCAAAGCTAATGTGGCATCAAAAGATTAAGATGATCTTTTAAGCACCTAAATGGTTGAATCTCATCAAAATGAGAATCTATGAATGTCCAAAAGCTCTTTACTAGACCAACCCCACAAAGCTTATGATATGTTTTTACTTCTTATTACATGCAATAATGCAACTTAGACGTTTCATCATTTATCTAAAGCTTCCATACCAGAGCTTGATCAAAATAGCTTGTAAGGTCAACATATTTATGATATGCTATTCTTCAACCCATTATGTCCATAACACTTCTAATAAGCTGATTACATTGACAATGGTTTATGAAGCTTTCTTACATTTCTTTTTTAAAGCTTAAATATCTTTGCTAAGTCTTCTCTACCTTCATAATTCTATATCCTTATTGTAAGGAGCTAATGGTAGAACCAAAAGAAAATTAAACTGTAGCTAATTAAAGTATTAGGTTTAAATTTGAGTGCAATGAAACTTGTTTCTTACAAGGTTTTCCATAGCTAAAATAGTTTCTACTTCTAGTAGTCTTAGCATAGCTCATCTCATTCTTTTTTCAATTCTAGGACCTTAATTAAATAATATAGCATATGTTCTAAATCCTAAAAGGAATTGGAACTAAATCTTTTATTTTAAAGTAATAAGTTAAACTTGTTCATTCAACTAGATTTTATAATCTGTAGAAGCTATTACTGAAAGATCTTTTCAAGCTTATTGCATGGGGATCTAAAAACTCTTTAAGGAACATAAACCCCCATTCAAGCTTTAATACCTCCATATATTTTATCTTAGGAATCCTCTCTTCTTTTAGCATGAAATCTCCTTTTAGTTTTAATCTCTTCTTTCTTTTTAGTAATAAGTTACTTCTAGTGCTACAACCTTATAAAGTCTACTTCAAGAAATGACCAAAAATGTATCAATAGGTACATATTATAAGGAAATTGAAATAATGATATCTCCCAATCCATAAGCTTGAGTAAAATAAAATTGGTACCATTGAAATCATCTCTCTGAGCACTATGTGTTGGACATGATTTATGGATCCAAAAAGATAAGTTAAATTTTTATATTTTTCAAAGTCTAAAATGATCTATTGCTACTAAATTATCTTTAATAATTGATGTATGGGTGACATGGAAGCTTCTAAGTTACTTTAGTTTGATTAAAATTGATAAATGAACTATGAGACAAAAAATTTAACACATTAAATATTTATAATTTCAAAACAACTGTGGTGTTGGCCCATCCTTCCATATTATAGCTATATTCTAGTGAGGTAGCTTAACATAGTAGAACATTGTAACATTGGATCCAAAGTTCTATTTTTTCTTTTAATCTCCTAGTACTAATCCTTACTAGTTAAATAGGAGTTATGGAATCCCATTGCTAGCTTAACTTATATAAATTCACTAATGTCAAAATCCTACATAAGGATTTGCAATATCAATTTTTTGTAGTTTAGGTATTCTAAGGATGATCAAAATTTGATAATAAGATAATGTCTTGAGAGATGTGGTTGTAGCTACCAATTGAAGTCTCTTGTAGTTAATGTACTTTATTAGTGTATAATTAGATTTCAAATTGTATTTCTGAATATCCATGGAATTCATTGGGACAATATCTTCCTAGTTGTATGATTCATCTTGAGTATGATGTGCATCTAGTAATGATTTGAGGTTCTTCATAGATTATGGTTCATAGTTCATGTTGTGTTATTGGATTATAGTTGGCCCTTGATTTTAATTGGTCTTGCATCATGATTTTCTTTGATATTAATTCTAACATCACATTCCAAAATGTTATGACAAATATCAAATATATCTAACACTTAACATTATGCATCAATAATGCAATAAGAAAAATGCAAAAGAAAATTAAAAGGAAACTTTATTAATATCAAATAATATATTAAGGTTATGATATGAGGATTCCTTGGGATTATCTTCCTTTATCATCTATCCCTTCAAGGTAATCTAGCACTAAAACCATGGTTAGACATGTACCTAGCAAGAAGGGATGGCCAATCACTTTCATGTCTCGCTTTACCTAACATCCATTACTCATCTTTTACTAACTTCCCCATTCCATGCTCACATGACCTCTAATTCCTGGATATAAATACCTTAAGTCAAGTCATCAAAAATCACCTCAAGAGATATGTTCCTTATTACAACATGTCCTTCTAGGTCTTATTATAATAATTACACCATTTGTTATAAAGTAATAACATCTTTCTTATGGAACAAGTTCATTTAAGTATGGGAATAGGATAGATATGATTTAGTTTTCCTAGTAGAGGTAATAGAACTCAATTTCATTAGCCTTCATATGTTCTAAACGAATATAATGCTTATTGAAAGCAAGTATAAAGTAGCTCCAATGTACATTTTTTCCTAGGTGGCTCACTAAAAAGTAGTAAAACCTTTGAACTAATACGTTGCTAATTGATTTTATTATTCAAAAGTGTAGTCCATTAACTTGAAGATCTTCATGATCTCTAGCCATTTGTTCATACTAGTAGGATCTTCTTCATGATAGAAGGTAGGTGATATCAACTTATAAAATCACTCTATAGGCTTATATTGCATTTATTTTCTATCATCACTACTACTTCCCAACCCAACAAGCATCGATGAAGTTTTCATGGTCTTCTTAATATGCTAATAAAGGAATTAGAACATATAGCAATCAATGTTTGACTAAAAAATATTCTTATTCATAATAGGATTAGGATTTACAAGAGTACTAGTCCCTATTTACGTATTAGTTATATTATCCTTAATTTTATTTAGAATGGAACTAGGTGTTAAAGTTGGATTCCTAGGCCTAACATCCAATCTCTTGTTATGTCCACATTCACTTCTAGCACTTTCCATCATTGGAAATAATAACATGACATGAGAAAATTATCAAACCTAAGCTATAATACTAGGTTATAATATCCTCCTTCATAGCCTTATACTAGAAAGCATTATTCTTGGAATAGAATCTTTAAATAAATGATTGGTCATGAGAAGACATGAATAGAAATCAAAATGATCTAGTGCAAAGATAAGTGAAGAAAAATAATGATGATGACCATGACTAAAGAAAAATTAAGAAAATAATAGTAGAATACTTGATTAGAACTTATTAAATGAAACTAGATAATACAGATATATTATCAAACTAGAATTCATAACAAAACTAGAATTGACAACATAACATGCAAATATGAAAATAATGCATAGATATAAACATACAACTATATATAGAATGTTATAAAATTTCAAAGAATAAATATTTTGAGGTTGTAGAATAAATGTGCATAATATTTAGAATTTAACACCAAGTCTTAAAATATCTCCTTACTTCACCTAGCCTTGGAAACCTAAAAATAAAAAAATCTTGGTACCTTCTCTAGTTGATCTGAGGGCAATTGTCATGGTGAAATAAGTGAAAGCATGATGACCCATCAAAGATATATCAGTAAAGCACAAATACATCTAGCATCAAGGATCACATGTCATACATATATCTAGAAAATCAAATGAATAAACTAACCAAATGATTTACCCACTCCAACCCATCAACCTTCAAAAAATAAGGCTAGGATGCACTATACTTAGTTTCAGATGTATGGATTTTTGTCATGATTACTCAACCAAACTAAACTATTTAAACAAACCTAATTACAAACTACCATTTTTATGAACTTATTTGTTAGTCCAAACTAAGCTACTAATGCTAAAGATATTATAAAAAATTTATCTCTAATCTTCTAGAAGCATCAAAGAAGGGACCAATAACCCTAGGATTGTCCTCTCTTGTACAATGATGCATATAGTAAGACCTAACTGATGCATCCTAGTGAGCATTGATGATCCAACCAAAATTTTGGGGCTATATTACTCTCATTGTAGAAATGTCACCTTGTATATGACTAACCCATGAGTCATATTCATGGAGGAACAGGCCAAAGTTAAAGATATCTTCAAAAAATAGAATAATTAGGATCAAATCTAATCAAATCTAATAGTTAAGATGATCATTCATAAGTAAAATCACAAATCATCAACCTAACTTCTAATATTAAGTTCAATAGTGAAAATTAATGATTAAATCAAATTGAAATCATAGAATACAAATATAAATTGTGAAGATCATAAGGGAGATATCACCCAATCCATGATTCTAGCTTACTACTTCCATGGTGCAACAACCTCAACAACCTATCAATGGACTCGAATGATCTATAATTTCTGCAAGCTTCAACAAATATTCACATATCAATTGGTTAAGAAAGAATTTTAATTCCAACTTAATGTGGGTTTTCCTTGGTAATGACTCTCCTTATTGGGTACTAAGCTCTTCCATTTATACCTAAGGACCTTCCATCATAATTATGAAAATTTGATAAAGAGACATATCAATATTCATTGAGGAGACTAACGAGGATTGATACAATGCTACAATGGTATTGAACTATATCACTCTTATGATGTCCTTCTATGGCCAATTTGTATCATGCCTATGGTGTAGATCAATATCCCAATTCCATGTTGAGGTGCACCTTCCTTTTGTTAGATGATATTGATCTTTATTATAGACACTAGAAAAATCAATATGATTTAGGTCAATTTCTGTTGATTTAGATGATGTGAATCAATATAGTTTTCTTTAGAATATATTGAAATTCTAAATTTCAATCAATATCCTTGTCAATAATTGTTGATCCTACAATATCTTGCAATAACACATACTCAATAAATAAAGTAGTCCTGACTGCTTTGCATCAATGAAATTGATGCACTTCAATATGGTGAAATAGTAAGAAAAATAAAAATTAGACAAGTTTTATCTTAAAATTAGGGCATTGGAGATTCAACACAACCCTCTTTAGCCCTTTGGCTAGTGTTTAGCCAAAAAGGTGATAATACTCAAATAAAGAAAAATCCATTTTATCTTAACATGCCTATTTGTGTTAGCAAAAGTCCTAATCCCTATTCATAACACAACAACCAAACTTTATTAGCTAGAAACAAATAAACAATTCTTGATGAAAATAGCTTTTCATTCAAATATAAATAACAATCAAATTATCCATGAGCTTGAAACATTATGCATTCATCCATTCCACATATTTATTATAACATGGTAGGCAAGAAAATGGAATAGTACTATGTCATAAATTAATCAAAACATTCGTATTGTTTATCAAATTTCAAACCATTAATAGCCCTTGTCCATGATCCAAGTTTACCATAAAAATAAAATTAATTAAATAACACTAAAAAATAGAACCTATCCATGCCAACCATCAATGACTTAATGGCCATAACCAAACAATAAAAATAAAATTATCATCATATAAGGATCAAGCCTATGATCCTCCCTCTACCTCCCTATCCTCTTCCAAGTAGGATGGTTCAGCTTCCTCATCATCATCTCTAATTTAAGGGTGGACATTATTCTTGATGTTTGCTACACTCTTATCCATGACTATAAGAGTAGAGCTCACCTTCTCTAGTATCATCAAAATCTTCCACTACATAGACTTGACCTTCTAAAACTGATCTCACATATCCTCTCTACATTCTTGAACTTCACTAGCCTCTAGTGGTAATGAAGATCTTGTGTCACTAGATTCCTTAATAAAGAAACCCTCCTTGGTCTATATTTTTAGGGACTAGGTGAAGGTATCCTTTTTTATTATAGTAAGGTACACCTTCATACCATTTTTGGGCTCTACCATCACTGACTTCTTTAAAATGGTTGAAATAAGAAATGAAAAGTAAAGTTTGAGTGCAATATCATTGTAGTGATGCATCATGTACCTGATTGGCAAGTACATGAAATTTTCCTCCTTGCCAAACTTCAGAGCCTTTATCACCTGGAGAGTTGGGCTTGATACATATGTGGTATGTGTGGATGACAAGACATTTTTAATGATCATCCTAGCCATCACATAGTGCTTACACTACAAGTCCATAAAGTGTAGCCCCTGAGCTTGCAATCTTCCAAAGTTTGATTCTCTGATGAACTAGTGGAAGAGTTCATACTTCTTTTCCATATTAGCTTGAGGCCTAAAAATGTCCTTCCCCTTGGCTGAAAGACTAAGTCACTCTTGTAGTCATGTGGTAGTAATCTTTACCCTATTTTTCTTCATGGTGGAAACTAGGTATCATTCAAGAGGATCCACCTTAGTAAGATGCAACTTTAAATTCTTGTAAAATTCTAGGACCTCCTCCTAATACAACCAATCAATTGGAAGTTGGATAAATGCTCCACACCCCATTGTTTCAAGTTGTTGCTTTACAACTACATCGATGTGGCCAAACCACTTGGTGTATTCTACCTCATGGAGGTAGGAAGAAATCTTCAACCATTCATTTTTGGAAGCCTAAAAATGATAAGAAAATTGAACATGTAGAAATTATTATCAAGTTCAATCCATTTATACTCCTACTTATGCATGAAAACTACTGAAAGAGTAAAAAATGTTATTATCTAAACCTAGAATGTGAAAACCTTCCCTAATAAGAAAGATATGCTTACCAAGCATAAAAAGAGTAGTGCTTTGTATGACGTGGATCCCCTATGACCTAGGTGTGATTCCTAGAGAAGTTGGATGACCATCATATGTAGGGAGTAGCTAGAGAAGTGGTGACTATGTGAACCCTAATTACTAGAAAAACATAGTGGTGGAGAGGGTTTTACAGAGATATGATATACCCCCACAGGTAATGGATTATTATGATAAGGTCACTACCTTACTATTTCTCTTTATTTTTTCTCTTTTTTATCATATTGATCTTCACCTTGAAATGATTATTATTCAATCTAAATTAGGTGAAACTACATTTCAACTTCGACCAAAATCAACATATTTGTTCTAGACTCTCAACATATCAAAGTTCATCGTGGTCATGCTATTTAGAAAAAAAAGTTTTAGGAAAATTTTTAATTTATTGATCTACATTGATATGGTCAACATGGCTAAATATGACTATATATTTTATCTTATTAAAATTCATCACATCCATGTTATTCAGACACGAAACTCTTAAGAAAAATTTTACTATATCGATCCACATTGATGAAATCGACATGGATCAATATCCCAGTGTATTAATATATTAATCTGGATCAATATGATCAATATATTTATTAATAACCTAAACATAGATCTACCCTTATTGATTTGAGTCACATGGATCAATATACTTCAACTGGATTTATCACAAAACATTGATAACGTGATGTCTATCAATATCTCATGTTATTTCTCTCTTTGATATAAATTGATATTAAGAAAATAATTTTATTAGATAATTTACTTATAAAAATTACTTTCCTTTTCAATTATTATCATGAAATATTTTTATTAAGGTTGGAATTCATATATAACTTGTTTAGTAAGGCTCTTCCTAGGATTATTTGGACTAAACTTCCCCTTACAAGATTTGCTTTGTTTGTTGGAAGGATGATTTACAATCTCGAGGTCTCTACCTTTCCTAACTTTTAAGGATTTGAGTTGCATTTCCTTCAAAAAAATCACTCCCTAACTTGCTCTTCAATCACATTCCATGTTTGTTATATTCTACTATCCTATTTGATTTTAGGCTATTCTCTCCTTCTAATTAATCTAGGGTATGTCCCAAGCCTAGGTTAATTAGTTATGTGATTATTAGTAGGAATTATATGATGGGTATGCAAGGAGAATATACCAAAAGCAAAAAGTCTATGGATTTTATATATTCCCCACTATATATGAAACACTAGTAAGCTTTAAGTTTTCAATCATTAGTATCCATAATGTTTTTTCACTGTAGGGATCTAAACCATTGACTTCTATGGAAGGCACATTGGAAAACAATTGAATGATCAAAGAGTTTTAATTACCAATGAACATAATAGATCACACCTGAAGAGAAAATTTAAGGGATGTAGTTGAAAATATGGAAGTAAAATATAAATGAAAATTACTTTAAATAAACTAGAAAAGTTTGGCAAATAATAGTCCTTAAGGTATGAAGTAGAAAAAGCAAAGGAACTAATGAGTTATGTAAGGTAAATGAGTAAAAGAGATGGTATCTATTAAATCACATCTTTGGGTAAGTTAATTCACTATGTATAGTGACATATCTTAGCTCAAAGGTGATGGCATAGGAAATTATGTTAAGTGATCACTATTCCATCCATATGCACTTTACTCACAAAAGGTGATTCATGTGGGATGCTTCAAATTATAAGCTTATGAGCATCATCCCAATTATAATGTTCTTATGGGAGTGTGGCTCCGCTCATGGTTGAAGGTTCTTGTGGGGCCATCCTTTTCTTAACTATCATTAATATGGTTTTTTCTTTCTTGTTTTTAAAGAATAACTCTATTCTACCTTTCTCAATCATAAGGTTCTTGTGGGATTCAAATTCATTTTTTATTTTACAATTGAATGAGCTACACACATGGACACTAATCAAGATTCAAATGCTTTAACCACGTTAGATGTGATACCCAATATAACACACCTTTTTCACTATATTAACATATCTAAATAGGTAATTAATAGAATCATGTATTGATAAACATTTACCTAAACTTATCTATTTCTCCCATGGCTCATGAAAATTTATGCTTTAGAAATATTATTTGAAAGGAGAACAATAAATTTTATTTTATAGGATTTATTTTTTTGTTTGTCTAAGGCTCACTCCTAATTGGATTTTGAATTTAGACTAATCTATCTCATAGAAGGAGGAGTTTTTCTTCTCCATTGTATTCCAAAAATGATTCTAATGAATTCTTTATAGTCCCAACTAACAATAGAATTTCCTATTTTCCTATAAATTTTTCAAGGAAAAATATATAGATGATTTTGTTTTTGTTTACAATATTGAATAAGGTGTTTACTTTAAATTACTTAGCATATATCCTTATCTTCTACTTAAGTATTGTTGTCACATGGGTTCTCCCTATAGTAATTAGGATCACTCAATTCTACCAACTCATCCTATTCTAGTTTGTCAATTTGTGTTGATGGTAATGCTTGAGTCTTTGATCATTTACTAGAAGTGTATTAGATGGATATTCTATGAATACAATCAAGACACTTCCATTACAATGGGGTTGTAACACTAGGTATGGGCCTTCCCATTGAGTTTTTAGTTTTCCAGGAAATTTATGTAGTCTCATATTATATAATAAGACTTTATCACATTCTAAAAAATGTTTCTTAAATATGTTTTTTTCATGCATATAGTTCATTTGTTTCTTAATTATTATTTTCTTATCAAGTTCATGTGTACGTACTTTTTCAAGTTCATGTAATTGAGTCATTCTAAAGTCTTGGGTGGTTTCCTCATCCAAATTTAGCTATCATGCCAATCTTAAAGATTGGTGTTTTATTCAAATAGGCAATAATCATTCTTTTCTATAAACTAATTAATAAAGTGAATATCCTAAATTTGGTTTATCCATAATCCTATAAGCCCAAAGTGCATCTTGTAATTTTTAGACCAATCTTTCTTCTTAACACATATGGCTTTTGTTAAGATCTTTAAAATGATTCTATTTGCATTTTCAACTTGGCCATTTGTTTGGGGATGGTAGGAAATAGATATTTGATGTTGGATCTCATATGAATTAAGGAATTTCTCCATTATTTTATTTACAAAATAATTTTTTTTATCACTAATGATTGCTCGTGGGGTTCCAAATCATGTTAGAATATGTACTATAAGAAAAGCTACAACCAGTTTAACGTTATTTGTTTGGGTAGCTTTAGACTCCACCCATTTAGTAACATAGTCTATACATACCAAGATATAATAACATCTAGTGAAAGGTGGGAGTGGTCCTAAGAAGTCTATGCCCCATACATTAAAAGGTTTGGTTATTAAAATGGGGTTAAGTGACAACTCTTGTCTTTTTTTCATTGCCCTTAAACATTGACACTTGTCACATCCTTAAACATATGTATGAGCATCTTTAAATATAGTAGGTCAATAAAACCCACTCTATAATATTTTTATAGTGGTTTGTTAACTATCAAAATTTCCACCTCCAAGGTCATCATGATACATGTATAGAATTTTTTTTATTCTTCTTCTGCCACACGTCTTCTTGCCATGTTATCTTTACATATTCTATAAATATATGGTTCAATCCAAATATACTTGAAAATGCTTCTAAGAAAATAACTTTTTTCCTTCTCACTCCATTGAGTTTGTGTTTTCATTATGGCTAAATAGTTGGCTATGTCAACAAACCAAGGGTCTTTCTTTATTCAAATGAGTTATTCATTATGGAATTTGTCATTAAATAACCTTCTTATTCTATTTTCCTTAGTTGGTTTCTAATATAGAAAGGTTATCTACCATAGCATTTTTCCTACCCATTTTATCTATACTATCTCATAATCCTAGCATTTTCTATTTTCTTATTTGCAAAAAAATTTATGGCTAAATGATCAGTGTAAACTTTTCTTTGTATCCTATTAAATATTATCTGAATTTATCCAAAGCATACACAATTTCCAAGATTTCTTTTTTGATAGTTGTATAGTTAACTTTTGCTTGATCTAAACATTTTGAGACATAAATCATCCTTGGTATGTTATCTATGTATTGTTACAAAACCACCCTATAGCTATGTTACTAGCATCGCACATCAAGTCAAAAGGAAAGTCCCAATTAGGTGCATTAAGTATGATTACTCTTTTCTTTAGTTCAAAGAAGGCTTCCTAGTAGTCATCACTTCATATAAAGGAAACATCTTTTTCAAAGAGCATGTAAAGAGGCTTAGCTATTTTCAAAAAGTCTTTAATGAACCATCTATAATATCTAGCATGACCTAAGAAGGATTTAAGTGTTTTTAATTTGTTTTGGAATTGGAAGTATAGAGATTACATTTACTTTTTTCTCATTCATTTTAATTTCTTCCTTAGAAATTACATGTCCTAAAATGACAACACTTACCATTAAATGTTTTTTTCCAAATCCAGTTTTAAATTTTTGTCAATACATCTATCCAAGAAATATTTCAAGTGATCTAAAATTTGTTCATAAGTATTCCCATATAATAAAAAACCATCCATAAATACTTCTAAATATTCTTTCAGCATATCAGAAAAAACTAATATCATAGTTCTTTGGAAGGTAGCAGGTGTATTACAAAGACCAAAAGACATTCGTCAATAACTAAAGGTACCATATGGGTATGTAAAGATTATTTTATGCTAATATTTTGGTGTAACTACTACCTAATTATAACCACTAAACCCATCCAAAAAGCAATAATATTCATGCTCTTTTATTCTCTCAAATATTTTGTCTATATAAGATAGAGGAAAATGATCCTTGTAGGTGTTTTGATCAAGTTTTCTATAATCTACAAAAACTCATTATTTTTTTTACGTACTTTTGTGATTGGACTTACACATTTTTATCAACTATTAGATAAATAATTTCTTCTTTCCAAATTTTAGATATTTTCATATTTAATGATTTTCTTTAAAGTAGGATTAATTCTTCTAGGAGAAATTCTAACTAATTTAACATTTTCTTCTAGATAAATGCAGTGTTGATATATGTTGGATGAAATTCCCTGATGGAGGTCTTCATAACTACATACAAATGTCTTAGATTTTCTTTTTAAAACTTCTATCAATCTTATTTCTTGTTCACTATAAAGTTTAAAATATACTATTCAAGGTTTATTTTTATCAAGGAAAATCTACATATGATTGCTAGGTAAACCATGAAGTTCTGAAGAATCATTAATTAGTGATTGAACTATTTCTCCTATACTCCTTGATCCCAAGTTCAAATTTTGGTCTAAAAGATCTTGTTACTCTTTTGTAGAATGGCCTAAAGATTCTACTTCAAAATTATTTAGCACCAATGTTTTCCTATCTTAATCCATTACTAATGTGGGTATTTTGTATAGCATTCTAGATTTCTTAATATCTTAGTTCATGAAACACCATCCAGTTTTCATGTTGTAACATTTGTAACCCCATCCCATGAACCCTAAGTTTAAACTTCATTGTAAATGTAAAGATTGTAACCCATGAGGGGCAATCTCACATATTTCATGCTTTTGAAGCTAAAAAATGCCTCATGAGTGGTCAAAGTCTTATTCCCTAAGTGAAAATAATCACCTAGTGTCTATATTTGGGATTGGGGGGTCAAAAATATCTTTTGGGATGCCAAAAAATGATAATTTTATGGGTTGTATAGGGGTCATATACTTCTCTATGCTGGACACACCTATAGGGGGATACATCTCACCTACCCCTAGCATGGAGGAATGTGGGTTACCTACTCCTAGCATGGAGTGGCAAATCTCAACATGGAATGATGAGGAATTCACAATGCCTAGCATGAAGAGTGGTTTTCCCTTCTTCCCCAATGTTGAAGCTCCATCTTCCCAACGTTGATGCCCCCTCCCCCTAGCATAGAAGCCACATGCATTAGATTCCAACACTCCATGCACTCTAACATTGACTATGCATTTCAAAAAGGAAATTTGAAGGCATACCATAGAAGACCTACCTCCACCATAGATGGTACACCCCCATTAGTATTTATAGTAAATATAATGGCCATGGAAGTTTGGCACTTACTATATATGATAACCCCCAAATTTGCAAACCCATCTTACCTATATGTAGTACAAATTTAAAGCAAAATTATAGTCAATTTGCAGCCACATTACAACCAAATTAGAGCTAATTTTCAACCCATTTCATGGCCAAAAACTTATAAAAACAAAACCCCAACACCATTTTCAAGTTCCACACTTTGGGCATTTTGAGATTTATAGCATTTTGGCTTTCAAGAGCTCTTCCAAACTTGTAGAAACATAGCTTCTTGGAGCCTCCTAGCATTGAACCCCTATAGCCTTGTTACCTTCTTGAGACTTGTGGGTTTTTGGATTCAACACTGCACTGCTGAGAACCTCCACTCCCAACATGGAGCATTTTGGTAGCAAAACTTTCCATAGTTATTAACCCCCAATCAATGACCAACATCATAGATTTGAGTAGCAATAGAGAAGGTTCAATAAGTATCTAGATCATGAGGTGGATTCTATCAGTTCTAATGGACTTGGAACCCTCATCCAAGTGAACTCCCCTTTGCTCTCCCTCAAGTACTTTTTGTACACATTTTTGAACTCATTCTTTATTCATTCAATAAAGTTTATAGTTTAATTTTGTGTGTACTTTGTATTCATTTTGAGCTTTCAGATCTATAGATTTTTACATTTTTTCGCAACCACATTTTTCACCCTCCTAAGTCCATGGGTGATCTACTAGACTATCCATGGCACCTTGAATCCCATTTTTTGAGGCCTTGGGAATTTAGAGTTAAGGTTTCTATGCTAGAACTTTTGATTTTCCAATGATCACTAGACATCTAGAAGTCAACTAAACCTACATTCCCTACTTTCCTAGCTAAGAAAATTGCTAGCCTGACAAAACAATTTTCTAATGAAAATAACAAAATTTCCACTTTGGTTTCCAACACATCCCTTCTCCAATGTTGATAAGGAAGGTGTGAGATCCCCTTAATCTCACCCCTTCTTTTCTTTTCTTCCTATTGCACCTAGTGTAGGTGTAGCAAGGAAGCCCAATGTTAGTGAGGTTTGGAACCATATTTCTAGCTTTCCATTTTTGGCAAAGGGATGTACCTCCCTTAATCCCCCCACTTACTATTTATAGTAAGTAGTTTATTTTCAGCCATTTTTCTTCTCTAAGCCATTTTTTAATTCCACTTGCTAGAATTTGCATTTTATTTAACATGTTATAACCTCGTTAGCCAGTTTTAAGCATCATAGTCATGTCGTTTGGCAAATCAACCATCTTGTCATTCAACTTCACTAATGATATGTCTAAACAACAAGCTATGAGGGTATATAACTCCAAAGACCTTGAAGTGGTTGAATGTCAATAGTCCTTGAGACTTAGGGGGAAAAGTCCTAGATTTTTTATGATAAATGAAGATTACTACAACTACATTTGTGCCAAAATCCAAGTTGGGATGCTAATTTCTCACATGGAACTAGAAGTCAAAAAGGAGTACAAGATCATACACTGATATGGGAAGGAGTATATCCCTTACTCATATGATCAAATATCCCTTACTGACACCTATAACCACATCTTATCTTAGTTGATCAAGATGGATGAAAAGGATGAGAAGGTTAGCTTAACTAGGCACCAAGAGGAAGAGGATGAAGAATTCAAGGTAGAATTTGAGCTTGAAAAAATCCAAGGTAGGTTGTTCCAACAAACAACCCCCAAGGCCATAGTGCCTTCCTCTACCCCCCTCATCTCCTTCATGGGCCAAGTGTCATAGTCCTCTACCCCTTTTTACCCAACCTTGTTTAGATCCATACCATTCATAGTCATGCACTAGACCCAGTCGGTGCCACAAAAAACAACATATAAGCTTTATATGCCTTTTTCCACATAGCCCCAATCTATATAGCCATCAATGGTGGTTGTCACCACCACAAACCCACAAACCATCAATGTGGATCCCACGATAGGATCCTAAGGAATCCAGGGATCACATGTTCCCTTTTTTCTATTTATACCTTAGATACTAGCACAAAAGGTTTTCTCCTTGTTTGGTCCACCTACTATATCCATGCCGCAACCTCTTCCTTCTATGCAACAACCAATAGCAAGGCCACAAGCCTCCCAATAGATGTCACAATCATATGCATAAACCTTGTAGCTAACAGGGGCATCACAAGGCCTAGACCAAGTCTTTCAAATGATCCAAGACCTAACAAAGGAGTTAAAAGCCTCTACATCTCAAAGTATCAAGATCATGAACTTCTACCAAGACAATCCATTTAATCCTATGCTCCCACCCTTGACACTTCCTCCTAGTGTTTCCATCCCTCAATTCATTAAGTATAATAGAGAAGGTGATCCCAATACTCATATTATTACCTTCTGCTTTGAGTACTTACTATTACAACCATGGCCACACATCATAATGAGGATATTCCCTATGTATTTGATAGGGAAAGTGCTTGATTGGAATCATGCCTTTTTTTGAAGACTTGATAGTGTACTTCGTTAATAGCTTTAAGTACAACTTGAATCCTGACACTATGCTTGACCAATTAACGAAGGTCAAGTAGGAATCCCTCAAATAGGTGTAGAAGTTTATCCAATGATGCAACTATCTACTTAACAAAATGCTAGAGCCTATAGCCAAAACACACCTTTTGGCTATATTCAAGAAGATGGTTAATGACCTTATCAAGTCCAATTTTTACTACCTCAACCCATAGTCCCTTAGTTAAGCATTCTCCTAAACAAAAAACATAGAGGATGCTACAGAGGCTAGCCATCACCCTCCCTATGTAGCATACAAAAATCAACATATGAAGAGGGATAAACAAAATAATATAGTTACAAAATGGTAACCAAAGAGACCAAAACCACTACCAAGGGCCAAAGGCCAACACACCCAAAGTCCTTGCTAACAAATGAGACAAC
This sequence comes from Gnetum montanum, assembly GCA_015680685.1. NCBI lineage: Eukaryota > Viridiplantae > Streptophyta > Gnetopsida > Gnetales > Gnetaceae > Gnetum > Gnetum montanum. The sequence goes on from MNCI01035130.1 coordinate 1,003,801, forward strand.
CAACCATCAACATCTAGGACCATTGTATCAATTTCTCCTAGGCCATACTATGAGTGAAAAGACAAGATAAAACACATTAACCTTTCTTTAAATCCATCCAAACTACTGGATCAACTATTAAAGAGTGGGCATACGCAATATAAGAAAATGATTGAAGCTACTTGAAAGAAGCATGAGAAGCTATGCAAAATAGCCAAGGATCTCACTTGGGTGACAAAGTATGACCCTCAACTACCTAGGTATTTTAAGGTAGATCTCTTTTTCCACTATCACCAACTACTTGGTAATGACACAAACTTTTGCCTTTCACTGAATGATGACCTATAGAAAATGATAGATATGGAAGAGTTGGTCCAAGATGCTTCCAACCTAATCTGACAATAGAACAAGTCAATGTAGGTGTATAAGGACCCATTGAACACTAATAAATATCATTATGTTATATCGACATTCAACATCAATGATGATTGAATACTAGCAAGGAAACCATTTGTGATCTAGGTACCCCCTCATGATGAAAGGGCCTCCTCAGCTTCCAACAGCTTGAGACCCCCTTTTTTTATGAGAGTACCATCATGGGAACCTCCAAGGAAGCCTTTTATTTACAAGGTGTCCTAGCCCAACATAACCCAACTAGCCACAACACAACCAACTGACATAACTATGCAACGACCTCTTGTGGTGGCTAATGCTATAGCCTCATCCTCATAACCAACAATCAAGAAAGCTCGATGAAGTAAAGAAAGAAGCACAAGCAAAAGCCTAACAACAAGGAAGGAAGTGGATCCACTAAATTCCACTTCCATATTATCTATGCCCATAACCTTCTCTACCCAGCTTTCCTCAACCAGCTAGCCATAAGAGAATCCCAAAACCAAAAACCAAAAGAAAGAGGAAAGGACCCAACAACAACAACCTAAGGTAAAAGTTCATATTTTTGAATGCATGAAGAAAATAAAGCACAATCGAGGCAACAAGTCCATGGCCAATGACAAAAAATTCCTCAATGCAATGGAACAAGTTAAGTGGTCCCTCAAACAAAAAAAATACAACCTTGAGCTTGTATAACCTTATCATGACTTCTACTACACATCATGAGGCACTAGTTAAGATGTTGACTTGCCTCCCCATTAGCGAGAACATCCCTACTAATGAGAAATCCATCCATGCGATAATGGTTCCTTCTTCATTAAGGGAAAAGAAATGAACATCTCTAGTGTTTAATGATAGCAAGATCAAGGTCAACTCCAAAAATGGTAAAGCAATAAGGGCTCCTCTCTTCATAACCATATGTGTAGTATAGTTTAAGATGTATTAGGTGCACATGGACAATGATGCCACAAAAAACCTTATCTCATGCACTATCATTGAATGCTTAGGCTTAACAAAGTAGATACAACCTATAATGAGTACAGCTCTCAAGTCTTTCAATGGATTAAGGATTGCTATCAAGGGATCTATCTCCTTGGTATTTGTGCTATGAGATAAATTCCCCACAACTACTAATTTCTTAATGGTCAAGGAGATGCCTATGTTTAACCTTATCTTAGGAAGACCTTGGTTAGCTTAGTTACAAGCTGTGTATTCACCTATCCACCAAGAGATTCACCTTCCTTACAAGGGAGGTGAAATCATCATTCATGATGATAATGTGGTTCCCATAACTATTAACAACGTGGACATAGAGTAGGGCTTTGAAGTGGAGTTTCAAGAAGAAACTCCCAACTGCAAAGTTCAGTAGCCTAAGAAAGTGGAGAAAGCCAAAAGCAATAACAATGAGTAGTGTGACACACTGTAGGAAGAGCTTCCCTTCAACATCATCAATGAAGAGGATGGGAAATACAAGCTCATGTAGAATAGGCTTTGTACATTTCTTAACCTTTTAGAGATTAGGAAGAGTTTGCACAAGTAATTTACATCCCTAACCCTTCCACGTTGTGCCCTTATGACCATGTAACTATATGTACCATAACCATTTAGCTAAAATTCTCTTTGTTGACCAATTGTGCCTTTTTCTACATTGTAATATACTTTTTTATGCATATAGCCTAAACACTTTCTTTTATTTTCATTTTTATTTATTATGGTCTTTTTCTTTCTTTATTTTCATTGTTTAGCATGATATATACTAGAAAACCCCATAAAAATTTTCAAATAGAAAAAATTGCCAAAAAATATGAGTTTCTTAATAACATAACATGGCTTGCCATGGCCGAAAACTAACACTATAACATGGCCCACCATCGCCTAAAACTAGCAATGTAACACAACTTGCCATGGCCTAAACCTGGCAACACTAACATAATATAACAAGGCCTTCCATGGCCTTAAACTAGTAAAACACTTTAAAAACTTATGCTTGCTACAGCCTAAAACTAGCAAGCATCTCTTTTACCTTATTTACATTATAGCCTACAATTGCTCCATTTAGTCATTTAACCTTATAGCCAAAATCAACATAGCCATTTACAACATTTATAACGTTAGAATCATATATAGTCAAAAAAGAAAAAAATGAAAATAAAATTTAAAACTTTAAATTTAAAATGTTTATAACATACTTTAGCTAAATGGCCACTTTATGGAAAAATGTCCAAACTATATAACAATAATTCACAACATAGTCTTGGCTAATATTAGCCATCAGCAAAATAATAATAAAAAAAATATGTACCCAAACAAGCTTAAATAGGTAGGTGGAGGATGCTAAGGGGCATTCAAAGGAGGAATTGGTGGATCATCCCAATCCTCACCATTGGGACTATTGATGTCTCCTATTGTCTAAAACACAACACATAGCCAATCAGTTGCTAACAACCAAAGCTAAAACATAAAATACATCAAACCTATGGGGAATCTAACTCTATAACTTCTAGGGGTAGATGTTGAAGGTTGTTTCCAAACAATAGAGAATCTAGTCCTCTATCATGTTGGCCTGATTAATATCCCTAAAATCATTACCTCTCTAGATGCTAGTCGTATCTATTATGGTCCAAGTAGGAGAATTCTCCACTGTGAGAGTTCTTTCAAAGAGCTGGTAGGTACTCTCCACCTAAATCCCCTGAATAAACAACTCTCTCTTTCACCTATATCTTACCACACTCTAGGACCCATACATAGCGATCTTTCTAATCCTCAACCTTCTAGGAGATGAGATCCATTTGCATCTATTACTCCATCATCTCCCATGATAGTGCCACCTTGTCTTGGATGATGTGCTAGTAGCTAGTCCACATGATCTCTCTAGTCTACAAGTTCTTTGAGTTAGTCACTTGGGCTTCCAGAAAGGCCTTCTATTCCTAGATATTCCTAATCATCTCTACCTACCACTGAGCCTCCTCCCTCAAGGCCACAACTTGCTCCCATGAGGATTCATTAGACCTCTTCATCTCTCATGAATTTTTTGCACACAACATTGCTAGATTAGTAGTAGTTTCATACAACTTCAAGGGTACACTTTGTACATCAAAGGAATACTTCAGCAAGGAGACAATCTCTATGTCTCGATTGGGATCCCACTCCACATATGACACTACAGGAAATACACAAACATAAGATATAACCATAAAACATAGTTTTCAACCTAAGATAGCCATAACATAAATGTAACCTATAACATAACAAGAACTAAGGCATAGAAAATAAAGTCCTTACCTATCTTGGATGCAACTTGTTGTAACCATTTGATGATGTCCTTGGCCATCTCATGCATGAATTCTATCTTGTCTAGGATCTCTACCCATTTTTTTTGCATGAGTCACAAGGGCATGGACCTTTGTTAAAGGCTCAAGAACTACTACAAACATAATAACTATCAAAAGGTTACAACAAAAACCAAACCTAAAACTATAGGACATAACAAGAAGCATTAAGACTTGTGCATACTTGGCTCCTCCTCTTTCTCCTCCACAATGATAATGGAGGATGTACCTGGTACAACCTCACTAAACAAGGCATCTAGATCATATATATCTATGTTGGCTAACCCTTTTGCCTCATGATGTTGTAAGACAACCTCCTTTGTATGCCTTTTTTTTCTTCCTTCACTACAATAGCTACATGCCTTTACACTCCATCCTCCATAGTAGCTTGGACTGCCATGTTGCAATGCTTGTCTACAACCATAGCACATAAAAATAAATTAGCACATGAAACTATAACATAGCCATAAGTCTTAAAACATAGATAAGATATGCTTGTAACCACCTAATATGAATTTTTAAGCTTAAAATTAAGCTTCTTCTAGGTGGGCTATACTAACACTAGTAATGCTTCCTCTATGGGCCTCTTGAGCATGGCCTTGGCTACCTATTTGGCCTCTCTACATAATTTTCAAGCCTTCAAGATGCTCACTGGAATTGTAAGGGGATCCTTTCCCATGTTGTCAAGGAATTCACACTACCTACCACCAAGATCTTTGGTGGTAATAGATAGTGAATCATCCATCTCATCTTGTGGGTTCTCGGCTCACATGGTTGGATAAATGTGCTTTATCCAAGGCCTAGAAAGTTGGTTTAGATCTTGAGCCATCCATCATCCATTCCTTCACACCATGAGGAACTCCATGAACCTCTTTAAATAACCTACAAAGAATGCAAAGTGCATGTGGATTATGGTATAGGTATCATCGCAAAGCTTGAGAATCTCCTCCTAAAGCCTAATAGCTAAAGAAGTCACCCAATTGAATCTAGTGCTCCCCATCATGAAATTCTTAAAGATCCACCTTGTGCAATTCCAATTACCTTTCTTTTGTGACAATAGTTTAGGAAATGCACAGGACCTGAAAAAAGGATATGATGCCTTTTGCTCAAGGTTTGTAAAGCTATTTATGAAAAGCCCAAAATGGCTCTTACTAGAATCAAACCACTCCAAAACTTTCTCATGAAGATTGCTTCCTTCACTAATCAAGTGGTAACCTTTGCCCTATCAGCAAGGATACCAAACAAGTTATAAAAGGTGATCTCATTAATGGGTATGGTAATTAGCATGCCTCAAAATATGGTGCTAAAGTGATCAACTTCTTCATCGAAGGAGTCGATGATGTTCAGCATCTCTACAACATGGATGGAAGGGATAGGTGCCATGAATACATCAAGAAAACCTACATGCTCAATGTTTTCTTGGATGCATCAAGGTGTCTATCCCCTCAACTAGTCCTATGCTAGTATCACCTCATGAAATGCTAGGATGAGGATGCCCTCATGACATCCGGAAACTAATATGGTAATATCAAAAGAGGTGGAAGGCCCTTCAAGGCAACAACAAATGCTTAGCATCAGCATCAGCATGTCTAATAACTAGTTAAAATAATAGAACAATTAAGACCTTAGCAACAATATAGCATTAGGCATTACAAACCTTATGTTTACCTTTCTTCTTGTTGCTTGATGTGGCTTGTGTGAAGTTCCTAGCTACAAAGGTCTAATCCTTGTGATCCATCCACCAGCTATGTATCATCTTGTTGGCCATGCACTTCTTGTAGATATGGTTAAAGTCTATAGTGTATTTACCAAATTCTCCTTTTAACTATGCATACACAATAGGTCTAATTTGGGATCCTTTGGTAAATACATCTAAGGTAGTTTGAACCACCACCAAGGTTTGATCATTGGTGATCAAGCCTTGATCATTAACCTTGCACATGTAAGAAGTTCATAAAATCGACAAGTTAGGAAAGGTAACCTAATCAAAAAATCCAAAAACATAAAAATATATACTATTATAACCATGCTCACTCTTGTAAATGGTATACAATGCTAGGTGGGTTATGAAATAATGTGTGAACTCTCTACACCAAAATCAATGTATTGTCAACATTATACTAATGATAGTCTGGCATAGTCTCGATATCTAAAGGGCAGCATATGCTAATGAGGTCTGTTGCTTCCCGTCCTACCTAAGGAAATGGATCATTTTGGATGAACCTAGCAACTAGACTAGATGCTCGAGGTATCAATGTCTTCACTATGACCCTAGCCACATCTGCAAACAAGTGTGACCATAGCATCACACTAAAGTTCTACAAGATGTAGGCAAGGAATTCCCTTGCCCCTAGTTAGAACCAAAGAGAGCCCCTATCTAAGGTCATATCAAGTAGAGGTATGTTGGCCTTGGAAGGGTTGATAAAACATAACATGCCCACTAACTCAACTACAATGAGTATGGACTTCAATAAGGCCTTGCATGGAGAAACAAAAATATTACAACCACTTAGAATTCGTTGAGAAGTTTGCAAAACATCATCATTAGGGGTGATAGTATCTCCTATAGAAAACTCTATGGCGTTCATCCAAATTTGTTCAAAACCTCCACAACAACATTATTACAACCCTTTTAGCCATTATACATTATAGCCAAAAAGTCATTCCTTATTGTAAAATCGTACTAACATAAAATAGCCTTAAAACTTAGAAAACAACATACTAAAAATAGTAAAATATTTTTATTTCTCATAAAACAAATCTTAGAGCATAATAAGCATTTTTATACATCTATAGAGACATGAATCACTAATAAGAAAATATTTTTGAGCATGTCTACATTGCCCATCTCCAAGGGGTACATTGTTACAACCAAGAAAAACCTCTACACATGTGAGTGTACAGGAAAATTTGTGAAAAATTAACTAAGGCTCTAAATTGGATGATTCCACCACTGTTGGAATCCTAACATCATGAGTTACTAACCATACTAAAAACTCTGACAATTGTTAGAGGATTTGATAGAAGACAAAGCAAACTAAGTAGTAATCTGACCATCAATGAAAAAGTCCTAAATCACACAACTATAGAAAAAATTCATAAAACATTTGTTTAAGATCCAATTTTAGTGATTCCACCATAGAAAGAATCCTGAAATTGTGATCTTTTTAACCATAAGCAACATAGCCCAATACTCATAGTTTTTTTTAACATAAAGTATGAAAAAACCTAGTAGTAACCTAACCATCATCCAAAAGCCCATTTTTGAATGAGTTCAATAAAAAATTCATTAAAAATTCATTTTATATCCAAAAAAAGTGATTCCACCTTAACCAAAAAGTTGTAAATTTACATGAAATTCTAACAAAACGGCACAAAGACCTAACTGCACAACCTCACTAAAATAGCCATAACTTCGTCATTACAAATCCAAGTAAAATGAGACCATAGCCATTGGAAAGAATAAATGAAGATCTATAAACTTAAAAATTTATATTACAACCATATTTAGTCATATTCTTAGTAAAAAATTCATAACCTTGCTTATCGTTTACATCAAAAACATTAAAAAACACAAAAAATCTATAAAACTTAGTTTTTATTTAGCCATGAATTGAAGCCAAAATAGCCATGAAACCTTAAACCCATGTAGAAACCATAAAATTGGGGGATGAAATTTTGTTAGGATTTAATTTTGATAGATATCTAAGCCTAGATCTAACGAAAATAGCCCCATCTCAAAATTTATGAAAAAAGCATAAAAACGGCAATCCTAATTTTGAAAATTAGATCTACCAAAGGTAAAATGACAAAATAACCTTAGATCTCTAAAAAAAACCAAAACATGAGGTAGGATTTCATTAGAAGTTTTCTCTACCCCCTTCCTTAGTGTAGATCTACCAAAACAAGCCCTATAATACCTAAGAAAAATAAGAAAAAAATGGCTAGAAAGTAAGAAAAATGACTAGAGTTGGCCTACCTTGGAGTGGCCACAAAGGATGCCTGGATGGAGATCAACCTAGGAAGCTTGAAGAGGTTTCTAACAAACTCATCTACCTTCTAGATCCTTAGATTCTTACTCTTGCCTCCATGCTACTTCATCCTTACTACACCAATGTTGAAGAAGCTTGAAAATTGAAAGGGATGAAGATTCTACGCTAATTGAGAGAGAGATATGGTGCTTCTACTCTATGGGTGGATGGAATTTACAAAAAAAATCTCTACCAGAGCTCTATGGAGTGTGCTATGGTGGAAGAATGATGATTTGTGCCTAACACTTAGCAATTTTTTTCATAAAAGTCTAATCAACACCTAAACGCCTACTCCTAAACCCCTATTTCCAATTCTGTGCATCAAAACATAAAATCCCCTAAATTTTAAGGGTGGGAAACTCTTTTACAAGTTGGAAATGGTGGGAGATAAGTGCAATTTTTAAAATTTTAAATTTAGGGTAGTGGGCCCCATCATATGGTTCCCCATGCAAGGTGTTTTAAGCCTAGAAACACCATCAATGCTAAGTTTTGACTCCTTGGAATACCTAAAGTCCTATTCTAGCCTTACCCCCACACATCCATGCTAGGTATCCAAGATCCAATATGGATGCATGCATATCACCTCCTAAAACCCCTAAAACCTAGATCCCTTGCCATTTTTAGTAGTTGTAACCTACCTCATTCAACCCCAAGCTCGTAAAGGAGGTTAGGCCTTATCAAAACTAGAAATTTTTGGTTTCCATGCTAGGAAAACACTACCCAATGTGGAACAAGGGAGGGTAACACCTATTCTTACCCCTCCATTGCCCACCTAGCCCAAGTTTAACCCTTAGAGTGGGCCTACATGACCTAGAATCCTTCCAGTCACACACAACATCCCTAAAACCTCACTAAATCCAACTGAAAGTGCTCAAAGCCTTAGGATTTGGTAGATCAACACTAGAGGAGACATCATTCATGCTAGATAGTGTGGATCTAGCATGGATAGATAGGGGGATAACTAGAACTGCCAAAATCAACTACCTAGTAGCCATTTTTCATTCCTAACACTCCTTGACAACCTATGATAGCTTAGTTTGGCCTTAAAATGAGTTAATTTTGCATCCATATCCTTTCCCATGCTAGTAAAGCCCCCTCCATGTTGCCTAGCATGGAGAAAACATGAACGCCTAAGGTATATGCAAGAAAACCTAATTTACAACCAAACATAGCCTAATAACCTACCTAGTGACCTCCAGACCTTGCCAAAGCATTTTAAAGTTTCTAAGTGCCCCAACATTGGTCAAAATGGTATCAAAATGCCACTCCCCTCTGATCCACATTGGGAAAAGCATATCTAACATGGAATAAGGAGGGTTGATTACTTGAGACACCTAGGAGCCTCCAAAATGATGGATCTTGACATCAAATCTTGACAATCGACTCTAGTATCCTCAAAAGCTAACATGCATAGTCGATTCAATGTCAAAAGGGACTAGATATGACATTTTTGGTTCATTCATGTTGTGGGAGATCTCATCCATGCTGACCAGCATGGATCTAGTCTAGATATAACTAGGAAATATTATGAGGAATCCTAGATACATCGAAACAATAACAAATTTCCTTATACTTGCACCAAAACCTTAACATCCCTTTTGGAAGGCACCAAACATTTGAAAATCAATAAAAATTATCCCCCTAAGGATCTTCCACACTAAGGTGGACCTTATCCATGCTATAAATATTAACCACAACATGGATGAAATGGGGTAAGGCCAAAACTCATGAGATTTGCATGAAAATTAACTTTTGGAAGTAACAAAACCCTTTCATAAGTCAACCAAAATAGTTCAAAATTATCGTCCTTTGGTTCCCCACAATGGGGAGGATCCTATCAATTTTGAAGAGGGGTAAACCCCAAAAACACCTAACAACTTTCAACATAACCTAATTTTAATCCTAGGCATCAATAATCAACACTAGCAAACCTGGAGACTTGCATGCATAGCCAAAAATGATAAAAAATGGTTAAAAGTAGGCTTCCTTAGTTCTTCCACACTAGGTATCAGCTCTTCCATTCTGGTAAATGTGGATACCAGGGGTTGACTTAAAATCACCTTTAGATACCTCAAACTATCACTAGATAACCTTGTATGCACCCTACGACCTTGTCTGCACTTCCCAAAACCCTCATACTCTTCAAACCTATCCACAAATAGCCAGAACCTATCTCCCTTGGATCTTCTTACCTAGATTCATGCTAAGCATGGAAGCCCCAGTGTGAAAAAAGGCGGTAACATGAAAATCGACTTAGAAACCCTTAAAATTATCAAACTTTAACCTTCAACCCTATCCCTTGTCCTTGGCAACTCCAAGAGATGACATGCATGATTGATTATGGTCAAAATTGGTCTAGATCTTGGATTCTTGATCCATCCATAACGGGGAAGGTCTCTTCCATGTTGGGCAACATGGAAATAGGGATGAAGTTGTCTTTCCACTTTTAGCAACATGTTAACACTCCAAGAGACTAAAAACCTATACTAGGAAAGCCAAAGATCTCATAGACTTATATTGATGCTTGTTGGACCTCATTTTGGTTCCTAAATCTCATCAACTTCCATCTTCCACATTGGAGAAACTCCCTCAACATGGATCAAGGGGAGTGTAACTTTACATGGCCTCATATAGCCCCAAACATGACAAAAATTAGTCAACAACTTGGGAAATCATAGTTTGCAATCCTAGAGACCTAAAAACCTAGTTGATGTGCTCCTAGACCATCCCAAAGCCAAAGAATAAGTGAACCCTCATTCTTCCACACTAAGGGCACCATGCTCAGTGTGGAAAAAAGTAGAGGAAGCTATTCCAACTTGCTTTTGCACTCAAAACCCTCTAAAATGGCATTAAAACATAACTAAGGGATGCATGACTATTAAATGTTTGTTCTAGATGCCCATGCAACCTTGTTTAATCCTATTTTTGCATATATTTAGATTGTCCACACTAAGCCCCCTCCCATCCATGTTGGACAATGTGGAAACCAGAGGGTGAAGTTTCAAAGCCTACTTTTTGACCTTTTCGACCTTCAAAGTGACCAATTTTGACAAATTTGGCCCTATGCTACCTTGGAAAGGTCTAGAAATCCTAATTTTAATCCTCTTGATGCCAATTCGAAAAGGGGGTTCCACGAATTGAAACTGACACTAATACTAGCCTATTCCCTTTCCCAGTCAAGTACATTGACATGCAAGCCATTAAAAGTTAAAAACTAACCAAAACAAGCCTAGGAAACTATCTAGAAGTTTCATCCATGCTAGGGGTCACCGCTTTCATGCTAGTGTGGAAAGAAGGGAGGCCTAGTGTGGAAGCCTTAAAACCTTTGATTTTTGGGCCTAGATAGCCTAGCAATAGCCTCTATTGATGCCAAAATATACTCAATAGCCTTGTAGTCCTAAACCATGGTCTGCTAAGGCCTAAAACTAGTAAAATCTAATCCTTTTTTACCATGTTTTAATCAATATTTTTCACATGTATCCTAATTTGTCTTATTTCAGCCTTGTTTATTATCATCATGATCTATTTTGATCATTGTTTCATTGTTGACCTTATTTAGCTTGATAATACTTTTATTTCATTATGTTTATCCTTATTATAGTCTTGCATGAACTTTTTTAGCCTTTGATTGATATTGAATAGTGGGGTTTGGCCTTCCCTAAACACCATTTAGCACCACGTGACCATGGCCTGCTAAGGCCTTAAACTAGTATCATAGTCTACTAAGACTCTAAACAAGCATCATGGCTCACCATGGCCTTAAACGGGTAAGCTTGTGAACTTGTTGCACTTGTTTTGATCATGTTTTTAGCCTTTATTCCCTTATATGTACCTATCTCTACCTTTTTTTTCTATAGCCTTATATGATCCCATTTGCATTTTTTTTGGCATTAGATTAGCATATTTTTGCATAATTTTATAATGTTTTAGCATTATTTACTCATCTTTACCTAGGTGCCACTTAATGTGCTTATGGTTGACATTTAGGATCAAAGTATGAGTACCTAGGAGCAAATCAATTTACCTTTGAGCCTAAGTGGGCCTCACAGTGATGTTGAATTATGTATTGACCTTGATTACCTAGATCTTGCACCTGAGGGTCTTGTTGATTGTGTAGCCTTAATAGAGAAACCTCTAGAATGGCTTGAAAACCTAGTCAAAACCCTTAACATAGAGGTAGGAGACATAACCAAAGATCCTCTAGTTGATGTTCCTTTCACAACACATAGTGGTAAGGAGAAAATACTAAAATTAAGTTCCTCAAAAAACCCTCAATAGGCTCAAGACATCACCAAGGTCCTACAAGGTAATATTAAGGTCTTTGCTTGGTCATATGAAAATATGCTAGGTGTAGCTCCATGACTAGTACAATACAACATCATACTAGACCCTATCATTAGACCATTTAATTAAAAAGTGCACAACATAAAATCTAACTTTTCCTTGGAAGTTCATGATGAAATTACCAAGCTCTACTAAGCTAGTTTCATTAGGGTTGTTAACTACACAAAATGGGTGTCCAAAAAGTGGTAGTCCCTAAGAAAAATGGGAATATCCACATTTGCATTAATTTTTGAGACCTAAATAAGAAAATCATCAAGGATGACTTTCCTTTGCCTAGTATTGACCAACTTATCGATACTATGGCTTGACATGCCTTATTGTCCTTTATGGATGGGTTCTTGAGATATAACCAAATTAGGACTAATCCAAAGCACCAACTTAGCATGACCTTCATGATTCCTTGGGGTACATTTTCCTATGATATGAAGCCCTTTGGCCTTAAGAATGTAGGAGAAACCTATTAATGAGCCATGACTTATATCTTTAGTGATTACATGCTAGGATTGCTCAACGACTATGTGGATGATATAGCCATTAAGTCCAAAGTCACCAATGATCATGCTAGTAACCTAGATATTATGCTTAAATGATTCCTTAAGTATGATCTTAGGCTCAACCCTAAGAAATGTATCTCTGGTGTCAAGACTAGTAAGATGCTTAGCTTTGTAGATATAAAGCAAGGATATGTGTCAATCATGATAAGGTTAAGGTCATATCAAAATTAGTAGTGCCTACCAACCTTAAGGAGCTTCAGTAATTAAAAGGTAGATTACAGTTTATTCATAGGTTTAATGCTAGGATTACAGATAAGTTACAACCCATGCAACACTCTCTTAAGAAAGGGATTCACTATGAGTGGACCGATCAATGCCAAGAGGCCTTTGAAAACCTTAAGCAAGAGTTGGCATACTGCCAACAATCTATCCTTAGCAAGAGGGTAAACCATTTTGCATCTATCTTACCATCTCTAACATGTCCATTGCCTCTCTACTATATCAAAAATGTGATGATGGAGTAGAAATGCTAGTATACTACCTTAGCTATGCATTTTTTTTCCATGACACCTGATACACTGAAGTGGAGAAGTATTGCCTATCACTAGTCTTCTCAATAAAGAAGTGGAGACACTACCTCTCCAAAGCTAGGTCAATGTCATTTGCAAAGACAACATGCTTAGAGCCATAACAACCAACATCTATGAAAGTAGTCATATAGCCCGATGAAAAGCCATAACCATAGAGTTTGACCTTCATTACATCTCCCAATCCTCAATGAAAGGTCAAGCTATAGTTGTACAACTCATTACTTTACCCATTGATGACCAAGTAGCCTTAGATCCTAAGTTCTATGATGAACATATTAACATCATTAGCTAAGTGCCTAAGGGTTATGATGTGGTCATGCACTTTGATAGAGCTTCAACTACCCATGGGACCAGTGTTGTTGCCATCATAACATTTCCATCTAGTGAAATCTAATCCTTCGCCTCCCATTTTGAGTTTCCATGTACGAACAACATAGTAGAGTATGAGGGTTTGATTAGAGGGATGATGGTAGTTCATGATCTAGGAATCATATGATTAATAATCAAAGGTGATTTCCAGCTTGTGGTTAACCAAGTAATCGAGGTTTACACATGTAAAGCCAAACATTTACAACCTTGTTGTGACATAGAAAAGAAATTCTTACAATAATTTATAGATGTTAATATCCAACATATATCGTAAAATGAGAACATCATAGTTGATGCAATTGCAACATTAGCCCTTAGTATAACACTAGATTTGTTTAGTAAGTTGCCCACCTTAATTGTGGATTGTGCTATTCCCATCATGCAGAGTGTTAAGGATACCTATGTGGCCGTAGTTCATGCTGCTCCTGCCAAGGAGTGGTATGATGATATCAAATTTTACCTTATGCATGGTGAATCCTCATAAGGCTTGACTACTACTTAAAATGATGTTGTACACAAATGATCAAAGTAGTATCTCATTGTAGGTGATAACACATTGTGCCGATAGTTCTACAATTGTGTATTCTTAAAGTGCCTGGATAAAACTGAAGCCAAAATAGTCCTAGAGGAGGTTCATGAGGGTGTGTATGAAAGACATATAAGACCTAGAGATATGTCCTTTAAGATTAGATGATTAGGACGTTACTAGCCCTATATGAAAAGCAACTGCCTATAGAAGGTTAAGCACTATGACATGTGCCAAAGGCATAGTAACTTGATACATGTACCACCAATTGAATTACATACTAGTTAAATAATTTGATCATTTCAATGATGGGGGTTGGATCTCATTGGACCTATAACACCTAAGTCTTTAGAAGGGCATAGCTTCATCATCATTACAACTAAATACTTTACTGAGTGGGTTGAAGCTACTCCCTTAAGAAGGATGACATTTGAACAAGTCTATAAATTCATCTTGGTTGACATTGTAGACCCTTTTGGCATACCCATGAACATAGTTACAGACAGTGGACCATAATTTAGTAGCCAAGAAATGAAGGATTTTTTCCACAACCTAGGCATTAATCATTCTTTTTCATTGCCTTATTACCCTCAAGCCAATGGATAAGTAGAAGTACACAATAAGACCATCATCAATTTGCTCAAGAATATACTCAACAATAGCAAGCACAAATGGCATGAGTGGCTTGTCCTTGCAATTTAGGCCTATCAAACAACTTACCATACAACAATTAGTGTAACACCTTATAGCTTGGTTTATGATTCTAAAGTTGTTTTACCTCTTAAATTACATGTATTGTCACTTCAAGTAGCCCTAACTAACTTCATCAATGATGATCAAAGCAAGGAGTTACAGACAATGGACCTAGACTTGGTGGAAGAGCCACATGTGTAAGCACTTGCTCATGTTGAGCACTATCAAGAGAGGTAGAAATGACAACACCATCATAACTTGACCAAGCATAAGATCAAGGAAGGTAACCTAGTTCTCATAGCTATTTGCAAGCATACAGATAAATTCTCAACCAACTAGGAAGGACCCTTATCACTAAAGCCTAAGGTAATGAACCATTTGGGATAGCCAACATGGATGGGAATGAGTTGGCCAATCTAGTCAACCATTCCTATCCAAAGCCTTATTACATGTGGCCTACAATAGCCATGACATCGATGATCATCAACAAGCGAGCTTGCTTCACCATGACCTACCAAAGTCTTAAATTAGCACCATGATTCACTATATTCTTAAACTAGTGACATAGCCTACTGAGGCCTTAAACTGGCACCATGGACTGTCATAGCCTTAAACTGGAAACATTAGTAACCTAGGTGCATTAGTTTTATCATTCTATGTGGCCTATACTCATTATAATATTATAACATACTCTATTTGCATGGTTTTTCTTATCCTATTGGAGTTGTGTTTGTAGGATGAAGCCTGAAGCCATCGCAAGGATGAAACTCATGATGGTAGTAAGTTACCACATGATCTTGATGTCCAAAATTTGGTGAGTTTATCTAGCTATATCAAAAGTTCTTGTAACATTTCCCTCCATATAGTGTCACTCCTTGATCCTAGCCTTGTGGCTGAATTACAACCTTCCATATCCTGGATAATAATGTTGACCTACATTTTCCATTCATGCACTATAACCATATGATATCTCTTCATCATGGTCCATCCTTAAGTCCACTTGAATGTAACATAGCTCATTTAGTGGAAAAACATGAATTCGATTAAGTGTAACACATCCCATTCGATGGGATAACCCCTAAGTCTGTTGAGTGTAACACAACTCATTCAAGGGGAAAACTATATCAAACTATTCCTGTCAATGAAACCCAATGAAGGTTTCATCCTACACAAAAACAACAACAATAACACAAAGAAGCAAATCATTAAGAAGCTGAATGACCAATGAATCCTTAAAGCCCAAGGGCCAAAGCAACCTTAGAGTGAAGTGATTGGGTTCTCAAACACATTTGCTAAGCAACCAACACTTCAAAACATATTAGTGTCATGCTATAGCCATGATGTCAACACTTGGAATGCATTGTTAACCTCTATGATCATCTCCTTGATGACCTCACCACCATCATCTTATCATAACCTTATCATACTTTCACACTTTCATACTTTTTGGGCATGCCTCACCAAGAGGGGTAGTCTCACATATTTCATACTTTTGGGGCATGCCTCATGAGTGGTCAAAGCCTCATTCCCCAAGTGAAAATAGTCACCTAGTGGCTATATTTGGGCTTGGAAAGGGATCAAAAGTGCCTTTTGGGATTCCAAAAATGGCATGGGTTTTATGAGGGCCATACACTTTTCTACACTAGAAACACCTATAGGGGGTAGATCTCACCTACTCCAAACATGGATGAGTGTGGGTTACCTACTCCTAGTGTGAAGGGGTAGATCAAAGCATGGAAGGATGAGGAATTCATAATGCCCAGTGTGAAGGATGTTTTGACCTTCTTCCCTAGCATTGAAGCTCCATCTTGCTAGCATTGATGCACCCTCCCCCTAGTGTAGAAGCCACATGCATCAAATTCCAACATTCCATGCATTCTAGTGCTGACAATGCATTTCAACAAGGAAATTTGAAGGCCCAATGTAGAAGAGCTTCTTCTAGCATATATGGTATACCTCCATTACTATTTATAGTAAACAAAATGGCCATGGGGGTTTGGCACATACTATATATGGTAACCCCTAAATTTGAACACCCATCTTACTTGTACATGTTAGAAATTTGCAGCAAAGTTATATCCAATTTTCAACCATATTACTACCAAATTACAGCCCATTTCATGGCCAAAAACCTTATAAAACCAAAAGCCTAACACCATGTTCAAGTTCCACATTTTGGGCATTTTGAGCATTATAGCATTTTTGGCTTCCAAGAGCTCTTGCAAACTTGTAAAAATGTAGCTTCTTGGAGCCTCCCAGCATGAAACCCCTATAGCCTTGTTACCACCTTTAGACTTTTGGATTTTTGGTTTCTATGCTACACTATTGGGAACCTCCACTCCCATCATGGGGCATTTTGATAGACAAACTTTTCACACTTCTCAACCCCCCTAGAAACAACCAACATTGCAAATTTGAGCAATAGTAGAGGAGGTTTAATAACATTAGGAGTGGTAGAGTATCCAAATTTTGAGGTGGATTCTATCAGCTTCAATGGACTTGGAACCCTTGCCCAAGTGAACCCCCCTATGCTTTCCCATAGGTACTTTTTGTACATATTTCTGAACTCATTTCTTTATTCATTTAATAAAGTTTGTAGTTTTATTTGTGTGCAATTTTTATTCATTTTGAGTTTTCAAATTTAAAAGTTCACATTTTTTCACAACACTACTTTGCACACCACCATCGCAAACCAACCCCC
>MNCI01035130.1:1021314-1031317 GCA_015680685.1 Gnetum montanum
TTTTTTTCCATTAATTTTTATAGAAATTTTTGGGACTTCCAAATCTTGGTATTTTGGAATTTCTTGACTTTTTATGAGTTGATATAGGTTGTCAACCAAATACACTTTTCTAGAAGTTTTTTCTTTCCTCCTTTTTGTGTGTAAGTCTCTTAAATATTTAGCATACAGAGGTTTATCCCTAACAACTTGCTCTAATAGAATGTGCAAATATAATTCATTAACCATTTTTTCTATATGTGCCTTGTAAAATCTTCTTATAACCATTTAGGGAAGGGAGATGAAATCATTTTCCTATTCAAAGAGGAAGAGGTTGAGGGATGTCTACCTTTCTCCATTGATTCTTCAATTTCTTCTATACTCTTCTTATGTCTCATTAATTTTATCTTAGAAACTAGCTTTTTTATAGGTCTTGGCACAATAATTTTTCCACTCCTAGTGATGATAGAATGCAATTGTTCCTTACCATTTTTCTGGTTAGTGGGATTTGGTTCAAGTTGAGAAGGTAGATTACTCTTTATTAAATCTTGGAAATGCTCCTTGTCTCAGCCACAAATTACCTATTTTCTTCTATGAATGTTGTTAAACTTTGAGTTAAATGGTCTATCTATTCATTAACTAGATTTCTCATTAGTTTGTAGTTATTTTGGGGAATTGATGTTGATGGTGATAAAATGATCTTTTCTTGAAAGGTGTAGGAGGGTGGTTTCTCATTTTTTGAAAGGCCTTGATAGACTCTTGAATTTCTTCATTATACTATACTAATAATGGATAGTTTGAAGTGTCATGTTGTCTATTTCTAGATAAGTTACAAGTTTCTTCTGGAGCAAAATGATTTTGTTTCTTTATTAATTTAGCTAACTCATCAACTTTTCTATTCAATTGTTTGGTTTGGTGGTTTACACCTTGCACGATGTTTGGTTCTCACTAGCATTAATATTGATCCACTAAAGCATTAATGATTCTCCAACCCTCTTCTTGTGTGACATTCAAAATATTCCCTTCACAAGAAAAATCCATATTTTATCTACAATATGGTAATAACTTATCTATAAAGATTTGAATCAGTTGGTGGGCTGGAAATCTATGGTTAGGATATTTAAGATATAATCCTTTAAATATATCAAAGGCACTTTCATAACCCCCTCTTCCTTTTTGAAAAACTCATAATTTTCTTCCCAAATACATATATCCTATCATTTGAAAGGAAACATTGAATGAAGGATGTCTTAAATTCATCCCATGAACTTATTTGAGTTAGCAAAATTTATAGTGAAGAATAAACTTTATCTTTTAAAGTGGATTTGAAGGCTATCATTTTCATTCTATCCATTGCTAGAGGTGCTAACATTGCTATCATAGTCTCCAACTCGTTTACATTAGTTATAGGATCTTCATTATATGTTCCCCTAAAAATGGGTAGTAAGTATGAATTTTTAAATTCCACATTCCTTCCCAAAGGAAAAACTAATGGTCCTTGATGAATTGTTGGTGTTATTTGATTTAATAATTCCCATAGAGTTTGTCACTAATAAGCTTGTCCAAATGGAATATTATAATCTATGCATATGAAAGAAGAAGAAATTAAGCTATGTGAAATTGGAGGTGTTTGATGTGAGGGAGACCCAATTGTAAAGATAGTAGACAATGTTGAAGTTACAATGGGGATTGGTATTGATCTAGTAGTAGATATTAAAGTAATAGGAGTTTGAATATTTAATGTGCTTACTAGTTGGATAGTTCCTCCTATGATAGACATGTTGCTTAATATTTAACTAAAGTTTATATTTTAAGAAGCTACAATTGTAAATAGATTTATGGTTTACATTGTAATGATTAAATCAAATTAAACATATAAAATACAAACATAAATTCTAAAAATCACAAGGGAGATATCATCCAATCCATGATTCTACCTTGCTACTTCCATGGTGTAGCAAACTCGATGATCTATTAATGGACTCCAATGGTCTATAGTTGCCACAAGGTTAAATGGATCTTCACTTAGCAATTAGTTAAGGAAGAATTTTAATTCCAACTTGACATGGGTTTTCCTGGGTATTAACTCCTCTTATTGGCTATTGAGCTCTTCCATTTATACTTGAAGATCTTACATCATAATTAGAAACATGTCATAAATAAACATATCAATATTCATTAAGGAGATTGATTAGGATTGATACAATGCTATGGTGGTATCAAACTGTATCGCTTTAGCAATGTCTTCCTATGATCAATTTGTATCACACCTTTGATGTAGATCAATATCCCAATTCCATGGTGAGGTGCACCTTTCTTTTGTTAGATGATATCAATCTTTATTGTAGAAATTGCAAAAATCGATACAATTTAGCTCAATTCCCATTGATTTGGGAAACGTGGATCAGTATAGTTTTATTCGAAATATATTGAAATTCTAAATCCTAATTGATATCCTTGTTGACAATAACAAAAACTAAACAAAGAAGTTAGCCCCTATCACTTTGCATTGATGAAATCAATGCACTTCAATATGATGACATAATAAAAAAACTAAAAATTAGACAAATTTTATTATAAAAACTAGAGCATTTGGGGGTTCAAGAGGGATCAAATACTAAACATATGTAAGAAGTCCATCTCTAATTAACTATAAAACTTGGTGCTAGAACTTGATAAACAATTAACATATGAACATCTGAGCATGTCCAAACCAAACATTGATGGTAAAGGTAAAAAATAGACCAATAAATTTTAATGACTAAGAATGCCAACAAGATTTAACAATCAATTCTAATATTAAATCCAACATTCCAAATAAGGTCTAAACTAGCCAAACAATGTTAGAAATCATTCAAATTCATTCAAATATGTTAAACTAAGCAACAATAGCAAAATTTAAGAAATCACAAGTTGACTAGAAGAAATGGTAACTAAACACAACCTTACCATAACTTAGTCATGACCTATGATTTACTCAAAAAAATCACTAGTAAAAACTATAAAAAGATTGGCTTAACCATGACCTAATCATGAGTCATGGTAAAAGACAATGACTAGACTATGACTTGTGGTTATAAACAATCACTCAAAATGGTGTAAAATGGTAGAAATGGATTAGAAGTCTTAACTATGAGTTTACCATGATACATGGTAAAAGAATAATGCTTAACTATAACTCGATAAACTATAATATTTTAAGAAACAAAGTCTAAAATGCAAGGAAAGAGTTTGGGTAGACCACAATCTCACAATGACTCATGGTGGAAAACCACAATAGATGGTTAATGTTGGTAGTTTGTCTATGACCTATGGTTGTTCCATGGTTTTGATGCAAGTATCAAGAATTGTAAAAGTTAAGTTGACCTCTAAATATTCTCAAATTGATAGGGAACTATAACCACAAGATGATGAAGAACTAGAACATACTAAATAAAGGAAAATAGTTGCAGTTGTTTCACAACATTATAAAGGATCCAAATCCTAAAAAAACATTGAAAAACTTAAAGAATGCAAGAAACTCAAAATTCAATGTAATGGACAAAACTCATTTAGATTGAAAGCAAGATGATCTTAAAAAACATCAAAAACATAGACTAATGTGCAATATCTTATCCTAAAACAACTAAATCATGAAATTATCATGAACCAAAATTTCCTAAAATCATTAATAACAAAAAGTTTTAGTAGAATGAATTATGCAAATAAGACACAAAAATTATAAAAATCTAATGATGCAAATTAAGAACAAATCCAACTATTAATTGTAGAAAAACTAATCAAATTCTAGCAAAACCTAATCATGCTAATAATGTGTGAAAACATAAGAACTAGATAAAATATGAGAAAATGAGTAGATATCACTTAAAAATCAAGAAGAAAAAATTTGAATTATAAAAGCATGAACTTAGTCACACACATGCACACAACCTCCAACACATGAACTAACAAATCTCTACAATACTACCATAAGTCTATAATCTGATAATTCTTCCATATCCTAGTAAAGTTGATCTCAAGGTGCTTAAAGGAATGGGGTGTGGGATTTTTAATAGAATAATATACCATGGAAATCCAAATCCTATTTCCAAAATTAAGATCTCAAATAAAGAAAACTATCACTAAATATTTCTCAACTCACATAAGCTTCTAAAAATCCAACAAAAATAATAACATATTATATTTTATTAAAAATACATACCAAAAAATTAATTTAATTTATAAAAATATCATGCACAAAAAATTTTGATTATACGTGCCTCAACTATAGCTACCATGAAAATCCTATTAAACTCATCCACTAGGTTAATGCACATTAGCTAAAATAAATATAATGATGAATAAAATAAAATATATATGAGTATAAAAAATAAAACACTAGAAATACAACTAACTAGTATGCATAAACAAAAGCATAGTACACATACAACCAAAAGTATCAAGGACAAACATGAGGTAAGAGTATTAACATAGGCATCCAATAATATGGGTTATTACAAAAATAATTATGGAAATGGAAATAGATGACATGAATAAGGAAGATAGGTTATATGTTTTAAATTATTTATATAATAAAATATATTAAAATGTGAAAAAAAATATTTTCATAATTCTTAATAACAATTCTTGGTCCAACTAAAATTTCCAAATGACAAGGATCCATAAACTTGCATAACTTACTCATTGAAGCTCTAAATCCAAAACCAATAAAACTTATAGAAATCTCATCACATGTAATTCTCATTCACAAGCCATATATAAATTCAAGCATTATTATACATGGTCATATATTACTAATGCATAGGTACACATTATTGAGCATAAAGAATAAACGCATGCTAAACTGCGACCCTTGTCTATCTAACATATCGTACAACATTAGTATGTATAATCATGACATAATAATAAATAGCACATAGAAAATCACATATACTACATGGTCATAAAATCATCATAAAACTTATAATAGTATATACTAACTAGATAGATCCCCATCATGGACACATCTACATGCATGCATAATGAGACATGATACTATACTAAGAGGTATTACACATGTCTAGTTATAATGGCAAGCCTAAGACTATAATGATGAAAAAGTATAACACTAATAAGAAACATTGCCTACTTGATCTTTACAAAGTACATTATGAAGAGAGTAGGTCATTGATGTACAACTAAGAAAATTCATTTATAAAGAGAAACTAGACATGATTTAAAAGTTTTTTCTACTTTGAAGTCTCATGAAAGAATAATGCAAAAGGCCACATAACTTTGCCATATGCTTTGAAAAATATAACCTTAAAATAAAAGTTTCATTACTCAAAAGTTCTACATTGTGTACTTTTAACAACAGAAAGGACATTTTCTAGAATAAAGAACCCTTGAAGAAATCTTTATTACTCATGCATTACATTTCCTTTCAATTTTCTTATAATTAGGTTATGTATTTGATTATGTTTCATAATCAAGTTGTATGCTTCGATTGCATTTCATATCAAATGATCATATTTTTATATCTTAATTTAGAACACATCTAAGAAAATCATTAACATGATGTTTTTCCCATTAAGAATCATTCATCTTTATTATGTAACTTAGGGTTACTCTATTTCATTTCCTATTACATGTACAAGAATATTAATGCTTCTTCATTAGAATTCTTGTGCAAGTCATATTAAGGTAATTGAACCCCTTTATTTGATAGTTAATAAAACTAAACTTCTTTGACTATGTTTATCCCAAGCCATGTAGCTAGTATGATACCTTGATAGAAATTAAGCAATACATAACGATGCCTCAAACACAACTCAAACTCTTAACCTATCATAAATAAAGAAACAAACTTACCAATTGAGTTATTCTCTTATTATTTTATATAAAATATAATAATACATAATTTCTTATATTTAGAAAAATTAGCTTATAGCCTACAAGTCATAGGTTAAATTCTATTAGTAAAGTATTAGCCTAGTAGAAAGACTCTTGATTTAGAAGTTTCAAGTTATAGGTTCAATTCTAGTAAGTAAAGTTCTAATTTGATTTTGTCTTAGGAGTAAATATTATTAAAAATATATTTCAATTTTTAACACTTCCCATAGGTTTAACTCTAAGGGGTAAAACATGCACTACTTGAAAGCATCATAAATATATACATTCAAGAACTATGGCATTGGGTACATAGTTCAGCATAGTGAATCATTGTCAAGTCCATAGTCTACCTTAATGATTATCCCATCCTAGATTGGATAAAGATGCAAAAATAATGAAAAAAATACATAAATTTTATAAAGATAATAATGAAACTATTATAGACTCATGTTATGTTTTATGTGGTATTACCTAAGGTGTATGAAAGTATTATACTAGTTATATAGGATTGGTAAAATCAAAACTAGAGGGGTTGTAGAACCAAAATATATTTAACCATATGTATGAAAAAGAGATATAATCAACTTGATGCTCTCATNAAAGCATCATAAATATATACATTCAAGAACTATGGCATTGGGTACATAGTTCAGCATAGTGAATCATTGTCAAGTCCATAGTCTACCTTAATGATTATCCCATCCTAGATTGGATAAAGATGCAAAAATAATGAAAAAAATACATAAATTTTATAAAGATAATAATGAAATAATGAAACTATTATAGACTCATGTTATGTTTTATGTGGTATTACCTAAGGTGTATGAAAGTATTATACTAGTTATATAGGATTGGTAAAATCAAAACTAGAGGGGTTGTAGAACCAAAATATATTTAACCATATGTATGAAAAAGAGATATAATCAACTTGATGCTCTCATAGAACTTCACTAGAATCTGTAATCAAATTAGCATACTCCTTAGAATTAATACTAGATCATATGTAGGAGGGATCTTAAGCCCCTTGAAAGATAAATAATAATAGAAAAATTTTTAGAATACATTAGATTTATTAAAGAAAGATTCTAAAGAAAACACCCAATGGTTTTTGGATGCTTTTTTATGTTTCAACCTTACAATGAATCCTAAAAAACCTCTTCTCTAGAGCAAGAAAATGATTAGGCCTTTCCCTTATTTAAAAGCATCCTCACGAGTTCTTACTTCTTACTAAATAATTTCTTGTAAAGAAAAGGAGAAAATTCTATCTAAAGATAAAAGAATACATCAATTAGAAATAATGAAAAAATAGTAATAAAAGTTGAAATTGTCGTATCCTTGAGCCTACAAAACCAAAAGAAATTATTATTGTAGTAAATAATTTAATTTTTTAGGTTTCATTGGAAGCTTTTTTGCTTGAAGTTATAAATAAAAATTAACATCTTTAAGAATTTGACATTGAACTCCTAAAAAGAGGTACTAGATCATATCTACCCTTATGCATATAGTTATTATAATATTTTTGTAAAACTTAAGTAATAACATAAAGAACATTGTAATAACTTAAACATAACTTAAGCTTATAATGTATTACTTATTAGTTTAGCTATATATTTATAATAACTATCTATTATTTAATTAACAAAATTTTTTTATTTTATAAAGAAATCATAAAATTTATTTGTTAAGCATTGAACTCTTACCTTTTAAAATTTTCTATTAGTTTTGGTTAGTAAAACACATTGAAATCTTTGTATATTATTTCTATTTTGACCACAATTATCTAATTTTTATTCCAAAGTCTACCCAAATAGTTTTTGATTGTGAAATTATTATTATTATGAGGTATTACCTTAGTGGTAAGATTCTTATCTTGGTAAACTATTTATTTTTTCATAACAAACTCCAACCAACTAGTTAGCATCATAACCATAATTCTTTATTTTCTATGAAAAAATTTAGCTAATTTCTAATTGACCTTTGCAACAAAATAAAGCAATGAGCTTATTAGTTGAGGTATGCTATCATTAGAATTGTATTGGATAGATGTCCTAGGAAAAAATATGACTTAGTTTTGGTTTCAAAATTCTTCACTAATGATGTTAAATTAAGTAAGAAAAGCACTTATTATTTTTAACTTCCTCAATATATTGGGACCAATTTAATAATATGTAATATTGATATTTCCTTTTTTGATTCATGTGAAGGGTACTATCACCTAGTACAAGTTGCTATATATAATTCAAAATTTTACTATTCTATTTTATTCTTTTATAATATTTATGAATTTTAATAATAAGATAAAGGCACCAAAATGATGATTTATCATCATCATCATCATCCTAGCCTTGTCCCAACAAAATGAGGTCATCTGCAATGATGATTTATACATTTTTAATTTTAAATATAATATTAGAACTATATCTAAGAGAGTTCTCTTTGGTCATGGTAAAATATTTTATCATCATAATGGTAAGGAGAACTCTCTTGCTCATGAGTTTTTTCTCTCATTATAATGGTTAAAAAAATGTACACTAGTTTTGATTTTATTTTCAATGTGAAAATCAATTCTCACTAAATAAATTTAAGATTTAACTAATTTGAAAAATATAAAAGATTTTCTTAGCTAAACTAGTATTAGATTATATAGAGGAAGCTTGCTAGTTCAAGTCAAACTTAAGTCATTGTTATATTTCGTTATACTAATATTTTATTATAGTTGTATAAACCTTAAGGATTAGCTAGAGAATTGAACTTATGCAAATTACATTTAGCAATAAATCTTGAGTATAGAAAATGTATATGATATTCATGTAACTTGAACATGTCTTCCATATAATTTTCTAAAATTAACACCAGTTGCTTGAATAGCTCATACATGTTGACTATATATTTTGAGGTGCACTTAAAGATATTATTTTAGGTTTTGATAACCCTCCTTTCTTCTTTCCTTTTCCACTTCATCCCCATAGTTAACCTCCCCTCCCTTTCCATCCCTAACCTATATAGCTAATACAAGACTTTAATAGAACATAAGTTGAATATGTGAGTGTCTTAGGATTAAGCCTATGACTTTCACAATAACAAGGTGCATAATCTAAGTGACCTATGTCTCATTAATAAAATTCATATAAATGCCCTTAAAATTTGTTAGATAAAATTTAATTTTAAGTGGTTGGCTCATTATCTTGTTAGTTAAGATGTCAGGGATGAATAAGTTCCCAAATTAAAATTTTCAGCCACAAAGAACATAGCAAATTTTAACTTGGTTCCCCATCTTGGGTAGTCCACATTCATAGGGTAGATCACTTACACACCTCCAGACTTGGTTCGTCCCAAAATGTGGTTTGAAGGTTATCACACCCTATACAACTCTAAGCTTGGCTTCGAAGTAATTCAATGCCATGAGTCCACTCAACCTTGCAGGTCCCAACAAGCTTAGAATGTGGTTTCTAGGAACCCACAACCTTTACAACTTGAGCTCCGCTTCAAAGTGTTGCGGCGCAACAAAAACACTCAATTTTGTAGGATCTCGAAAAGCTCAAGGATGATGTCTTCTTGCAAGAAGCACATCAACCCCATAGGGTAACAAAAGAGAAACAATAATTATAAGGATGCAACTAATTTGTTGGTCCTTGCACTTTGACATACAACACAACAAATTTCTTACAATAGTACGAAAGATAGTACCATGAGGCACATAAATATAATAGAATAATATGCACAACGATTTCTTGATGTTGACACTTGCACATTCCTCAAGAGAATGAAGTCTTCTTAGAGCCTTAATGTTTCCGATATCACCTTAGAATTCATGCAATGGCTATCTAACAATTAGTAAAGACATCTTCTTCGAGATTGAGACATCTCTCTACATTAGACCTCCATTCTAGATAGACATCTCTGCTTTATGATAGATGTCTATATGGAGATGTCTTCTTTTGAAGCATTGTATTTTAGCCAAGACATTTTCTACTTCCTATAGACATCTTCTCAAATTTTGGACTTTGCTTCTTGAGGCTTCCTTTCATTGATATGGCTCATCTTTGATCTTGGGGGCTTCTTCATTTTGTTGTAGGCTTCATCTTTGTCATTGCTCCCTCTTAACTCCTTGTAGACTTCACTTTGACATCTCATTATAGATTTCTTTCCTTGAGTC
>MNCI01035130.1:1036648-1086705 GCA_015680685.1 Gnetum montanum
GTAGAGTCATTGGGAGCATAAATAGAAAAAACTCCGAAGGGACCATGTGAGGAGGAGAAAATAGCCCAGGACACTCTGTGACCTAAATTGAACCCATGCTGAAGGAGTTTGTCTTTCCAATAGGCTAGAAAAAGAATGGTTGCTCCACCTTTGCCACACTCATGAGAAGTAGCGAGAACAAAAGAATGGAGGAGAAACCAATGGGCTGAAAGAGATAATTGTTCGGCTGAGATCTTGATTTCTTAAAGGAGGAAATCCAAAGTGATATTTAGACTAGAGAGGAGGTTGCTGGCTCGTTTGCAATGAAGCCTATCAGTTAGGCCTCGGACATTCCAAGATAGGAGGTTCATGGAGAAGCTCTAGATGTTATGAGTGATAGGGCAGTGGAAAGAATTGCAAAGGAGTTTCTTGTATTAGCAGTTAATGCTGGGTTAGTTTTGGGTGAAGGAGAGGAAGGGGGAGTAGTGGTTTTAGATGCTTTGGCCCTTTTCCTTCCCCCTACCATTACAAACTCATCACATAAAAGTGAGAATATTTGACTGATTGTGAGTGGATGATTGGTGCCTTGGACCTGGCCTTAATGAAAGAATGGGATTGGGAGACTCTTGCCTTAGAGGGAGCAAACAAGGAAAAAATGTGTGGAGCATTGTTAGAAGTAGAATCGAACTTAATGGGAGCAAGTGGTGGGTTAGGTTGAGGAGTGACTACAGGACTAGATTTAAGAGGATTGGTTGGGGATTTTTTCTTAGCTAGAAAGAGACAGGTAGAAATGTGGTGCTTTACACGATGGCAGTAGCTACAAGAGTTGGGAAGATAAAAATAGTATGCCTTTTGAGTAAAAAATTTGCCTCAAGCTCCTAAGGTTAAAGTGTTTTCTTTTGGGAAATGTCAAGTTCAATACAGTAGCGACAAAAGTGAGCCCCGTTAATCTCAATTCCATGGTCAGAGATGACTCGACCTAAGGTGCTAACAATGTCTTGCTCAACAGATGAAAAGATTAAAGGAAGATTAGGTAGCTCTACATAACAAGGGATAATATTAAAGGCTGGGTCCCTGACATTGAAATTAAATTTCCAAGCCCGAGCGATAAGTGTAACATTACGAGCAGGAAAAATCTGAAGAGAGAGAGCTTTCTCGATGTCAGAAGCCTTAGAAAGTTCAGCAAGGAGAAAATTACGAGCATAGTATCGAGCGTGTAAGACTTGTATCCCATGGGTTTGTAAAATATTTTTAATATGCAAATTGATGCCTAATGATCGAGGTAGATAACCCACTATTTGAAAAAAAATAAAGCATGCAGAAAAATCTTGAGAAACATATTCAAAGATGTCTTCAAGTAAAAGAAAATCCAAAGATTCTAAGTTGGGAGAGCTTCCCTGAGGTGAAGAAGTAGCAGTCGTTGAGGATTCGTCCATACCCTTGCATGAAGGAAGCTCCATGTCCATTTGAACTGGCTCAATACCAGTAATCTGGCTGTAAAGCACCCAAATCCCGAGTTAAAGATCAACGGTAGACAGAACAGCAAGCGCTGCAATCAAATCTGCCCAGATCTGGGGTTGCCTATTGCTGCCTTCCCAAACACCGCGTCGTTTTGTTTTGAAAAAACCAAAATGAAAAATGCAGCGTGCAACTATGCCTCTTGGGCACACCGTAGCCACTGCGACCTTGCCAAAAAACCAAAAAAGTTTCCAAGGTTTAGGGCTGATCAGTTCGGCAATGTCTAAATTTTGGACAGAGAAGAAATCACTGCGTGGGTGTCGGACTGAAGTACGTGAATGTGAAACTCAAATTTTAGTCATTTCCATGACATCTCCATGTAACATATTAGAATAAAAAATGTGACTTGTAGGATGAATATTAGGGGTGGAGTGGGTTGATTTAAAACTAGAACTAGATGACTATATATGCTCCAATGACATGTAGCCAACATAAAAATTTCATAGAACTTACGTAAAACATTATAATTGGTGCTATGTCCTAGAATGGAATCCATAACTTGTAGTTTCCAAATCAAGAGTCTTACTTCTAAGCTAATTTCTAATTATAATTTATCGAAAAACTATATCTCATTAAATTTTATGTTTGAATCTATTTCTTTTCAGGGTAACTTGAGGTTGGTAGTAGAACCCTTTACACACACAATAAGGTAGATGTGACCTGCTTAACAAAAGGGTCCCACTACAAGGCTACTTCATTGCTACCACACCTATAAGTGAGGTAAGAAGTGAACCCACAACCTTTGAACTAATAGATGAGTGTCTTGACCATCTGTGTTAAATTTCTCTTACATTTTAAATATTTTTATTTAGATTCTTTTTCAAACAATGTAAAAAATAGTTAGCTTTACCTATCTAAAACCTATGTGTTACTATAGTGAATATTAAATGGAGATAAAATTTATGTTTATCTATTCCTTTTACATAACTTTTGGAAATCCCAATATGAATGTAAATCAACATCATTATCTTAATATCCATTAATATTAACTAACTTAATTTAATTATCATCATCATTCTAGCCTTGTCCCAACAAAATGAGATTGGATAATCAACTAACTTATTTTCAGGTAAATCATAAGTTTCATAACTAAATGAATAAATACAAATAATTATCTAAAATTTTCAATTTAACACTTTGCAAAAGACTCCAAAACAGTTAACCATTTTCCTAGTACACTAAGAACTTCAATGTTAAGGCGACTATATTCGAATATCGGAAGGTTCGGGAAATTGGATTGAAAACGAACTCCATCGCATGCATGAAGACCCGTCTAAAATCCCGGCGAGGATTAAAAAGCATGTAGGGCGTCGGATATTATAGACTTTTGATGGATAAAGGCATGAGATGGCATATTCAAAAAAGGCTGAGAATAAGGATGGTGAACGATTTTGCTTTTGAAGTGAACAATGCAAATGAAAATGTAGTGCATGAAAGCAAGCCACAGAATCAAGGAAGGTGGAATTCCACATTTGCATATGATTGGAGAGACCACGAGACAATTAAGAAAGAACCCAACAAAAGGATGACATATGTTCTCCATAATGGTCAACTTCAACTAGCACAACCATAGAATTAACCTTATTTCATAAAGAAAGCGGCATATTCTCCACACATTCTGATTCCATGTCCGTGATGCCTGACCACGAGTTTCCCTGTGTCTTCTATTTACTGCGTCATATTCCCCTAAGGTTTACGTGGTAGCATATTTTGTTTGGCATGACTTTGGCATTTTAAAAAGTCTGGGGTAGCTTTCATTTGACCTTTAGGGGCCTGTCAATTTGGTATGCCCCACTACCCGTCTCTTGTCGGCTTGCCATTTTCTCTTGAAGTAATCTTTCCTCTTGTCGGCCTCAATTGTTCTTTAATGACCTTCAGTATAATCCCTTTCAACATAAAATATTTTTTCTTTAATAAAAAAAGATTCACTACCCTTAATCTTGACTCGATATGTGACATAGCTACCAACTGGTTAGACCAGTGGCTTAGACAAGGAAAGTTGGAAATAGTACCATGACATTTACCCATAATATAAATTTTGGGGCTATGGCTTTGCTAGATAAGTTATTATAAAAGAAAAAGTCATCCACCCTCCCTATAAAAAACCATGCTCAAATCCTGTACTTAACGGCTAATTTATGTTGCTAAGGTAAAGACATCATGATAAATACCCCACAGAGACGTAACGGATAATTTATGTTGTCCATGCTGAGATGTAAAATAACTCACCACGACGTTCATAAATGTTGTTAAGAATCCAGACCGTACAAAACAAAGGGAAGGCCACAATTGGAAAAAGTATTTGTTTAGTTTGCTATGCCGGTGCGATGTCCAAAGGTGGCCGAGCATAGCATGGCTTGTGCTCCCCTCTTGTTTTTGCATCGTCCAGTCAACACTTTATGCTTTACCACACGTAATAAATTAGTAAAAGCAAACCGATTCCTTTGCTTAAATCATATGCTTTGACACAAACTACGGTGGACTCCGTTGAATGGCAAAGTGCTGCAGGTTTTGCCATATATACACGTATATAACTGTAAGTTTGACTTACAAGTCCATCATAATTATTAACATGCAACAAAGGTAAGCATAATAAGAATCTAATATTAAACAAATGATACTTTGAGTTGGATTCCATGGATGGCTAGGTTCCTTGCTTCCTTTTTATGAATCTCTGTGCTAGGAAGCTGGGGTGGCTAGGTCTGTGGCCAGTGAAGTTTAAATAAATAAGCCGAATAGGTATCCGTCTTGAGTCTGCATCAGATGTTCTGAGTGGGAGCTGATGATGCCAGTCTGAGTCTGGTTACATATTAGATTATAAACCACATATGACTAGGTGCCTGATGCACGTCAACTCAATTGACTTAAAAATTCAAAATTCCACTCAGAAAGTTGTCATTCAAGAACAGAACAACAACGGTTTCAATTTCAGTGTCTTTGGGTAGTGCCATACATCACATCTCATTTGGTGTGGTGTGAGCTGCTCTTCTGGTATGGATGTGCATGCTATCATTTAATAATTATATTCATTAGCGAGGCATTCCTTACTTAGTAATCGCTAAGGATATCATTTATGCCATGGCCTGTTAGATAGGCTCCTGGTTTTTGTTTCTGCTGGTTGCTTGGAAAATTTTCACCCTGCCAAAGCTTGGAAAAAGTAAAGAAAATATAAAAGTTATTGAGGTTATTGGAAAATTTAAAGGTTCATAATATATTGTTATCTATTATCCAAAAATTTTACAGAGAAGCATTTATTCAATTTGCAAATGAGCAAGAAAGAATTTTTTGTAATAGTTTTGTTGGTGTTAAACAAGGATCTCTTTTTTATCCGGCTTTAGAATGTTCATTGATGAACTTAAAGAGTGGATGCATAAAATATCAACTCAATTTGCAATTAATAGGAGGAGTCTTATAAGACTCTTTCTATATGCTAATGATGTTTCCTTGATTTGAAATTCAATAGAAAGATTGCAGCAAATGCTTAATACTCTTGATGATTTTTGTGAAAATTAATGCCCATAAAATAAAAGGTATAGTATGTAACACATGTAATAAAATGTACAATTTTATTATAGAACATGAACATGTAGACATAATTTCCTTTTACAAGTTTTACAATTATAAATGAGATCAGTACATTAATTAAAGAATGCAAGCAGTACCAAAGCCTTATTTGCTTTAAAAGTAAAGATAAGAAGGAATGTATTCCAGCCTCAAATATTCATAAACAACTTTATCATGCCATTCTTCAACTTACTATCCTGTATAGATATATTGTATAGGGTCCCTACTCTATCAAATAAATATTGGAAATAGATAGAAGAAATTTAAAAGTTATTTTTGTTTGATGAATCTAAAGTGAAGAGATAGACACAATATGATATTATTCTTCTTAAAGTAGAGATGATGCTATTAGAGGTTGAAGCTAGTTGTCAATTTATAGCCTACACCCATAATTTTTATGCATCTTTAATAGAAAAATACTTTAAAAAGTGATGAAGGAAACCTATGATAAAGGATGGCTTCATGATGCAATTCTATGGCTTAATAAATGGAATATTGAAGAGTATATTCTTGATGAGCCAGTTAAAATTTTGGTGCTAGGTTACCTTTGTTGTAGGAATATCACCTTGTCTGTGACTAACCCGTAAATCGTATCCATGGAGGAATGGTTGAAAGTCAAAGAAACATCAAGACAAAAGAAATGCTCAAAACTAAAACCAATTTTGACTTCAAACTTATGATTGCCACTCATAAGCAAAACCACAAATTCTCATTTTAACTTCTAACTTAAATTCAAGAATGGAAATATAGTGATTAATTCACTTTGAAGCTAATGAGCATAAAATACAAGTTACAAAGAGCACAAGGGAGATATCACCCAATCAATGAGCTTGCCTTGTTTTCATAACCTAGTAGTCTACCAATAGACTTTAATGGTCAATAAAGTTGCCATAGGGTTCAACTAGCTCTTGACTCTTCTTAGGAAGAATGGTGGATTATCTCAAACTGTCTTGCTAATGAGCATAAAATACAAGTTACAAAGAGCACAGGGGAGATATCACCCAATTTATGAGCTTGCCTTGTTTTCATAACCTAGTAACCTCAACAGTCTTCCAATAGACTTTAATGGTCAATAAGGTTCAACTAGCTCTTGACTCTTCTTAGGAAGAATGATGGATTATCTCAAACTATCCTAGAACTTCAATTAGTATGAATCCTCCCTCTTGAGTACAAAGCCCTTTTTTAATAACAAGGATAAGGCTAAAATTAGGATGTCCATCTTTTTAGAAAAGAATTACAAAATAAATATGCACTATTATCATCAATCATTGTTGCCACTATAAACTATGATAAAATTGTTGTTCTTGTTGTAGGGCATTGCTGGTGTGATGTAAATTAATAAGGTCCATTGCACCCAAACTCGTTGATGATTATTGCTAAAGCAATATAACACGATAACTTTACTCCCTTTTAGAAGGTTACAAAACCAAAAATACTAGCTTTGGAATATCTTCCTTATCATGTTGCATCACTCAGGTGGTTTCTAGTGGTAAAGGCTAAACCTTATTATCCCTTATCAACCTTTTCGATCTTGTTCAATAGTGTTCAAAATCCAATCATATCTTATCACTTGAGTGATTACATGCAATAAATATAACAAAGAACAACGAGTCCTATCACAACGTATTAATTCAATTACTAACTTGTGATAATTTAATTTATCAAAAATAAATTTAAAGTCCTTTTAATGGAATAGTAGGTTTATTTTGGAGTCTCAACATAGCCCCAAGCTAGCCTTTGGCTAGTGCATGATCAAAGAAGATGATAGTAATGACCATGACAAAATCATGCATACTTAACCTAAAGCAGTGATGTTCTTTCAACATAATTTACATAGTATATCAACATGGAACATTCTAAATTAAAATTACCAACATAATGACATTACTGATATAACAACATGTGAAAATCAAACAATATTATAATCAAGATAAACTTTAAACAAGAATTATTTGTATTCCATTTATCAAAAATTATAATGTCTATTAAGTTTATAGTCATACATGTTACTTGTTAAAACAACCTAGCCTAGCTATTATAAAATCAAAAATATGATGCAATAGCATCAAAATCAGATCCCAATATGTTAAACATAAACATCATGAGGGAATAGTCATGTTCTAGAGCTCTTGTGGATGCAATATAATTCAAAAAATATAAGTAAAGCATCATATGTACAAAAAGCAAGTTCAAGATGAAAATAGCCACAATTATTGTTCTACCCTACCTCCCTTAATCCACATGCTCTCCTCCTCCTCTTTCACAAAATGAGAGGAGTCATGGCCTTCATCATCACCTTTAATGGGAGGTTGCATCTTCTTCTCCAGTGCTACTATCCATCCATCCAGACTTACTAATGTATTGGAAACTTTTTATAGGGTAGTGAGTATGAATTGTTGATTTATTTTGATCTTTTGCATTTATTGTTGCATTTCCTTTTTGAGACCCTGTACTTCATAGCTTACGGGGTTCATTAGCATAAATCTAGGTGAATCTAACTTTTGGATATAAGGCCCAAATTTCTTATAAATTTTCAATGAATTGGCTAGGGATTCTAGCTTTAACATTATGTGGGTAACTCTCCCTTCACTCGTTGGTTTCAAGATTTATTTCTTTCTCAAAATTATAGAAATCAACAAGGGAAAACACATATGCAATATTTCATCATCATAGTGGTAAGCTATGGACGTAATGGGAAGATAAGAAAAATGGGCTTCTTTTTTGAATTTAAGGGCTTTCATTACAAGTAGGGTAGAACTAAGTATGTAGGACATGTGCATGGATAACAAAATGGTGACTATCCATTTCACCAATAAATTGATGAAAGAGGGTATTTTTCTTTTGTGATACTCCTAGGTTTGAAGATGTCATCTCTTGTATTTGGTAGCTCAAACCATTTTGCTAACAAAGAAACCATAATCTTACTTTTTTCTTTGTAACATATTAATGTGGGCTCAGATTTAGTGAGATGGCACTTCAAATTTTGGTGAAATTTGAAAATTTCTTCTAGATAATAGTAATCTATTGGTGGTGTAATGAATATCTTATACCCCTAGTTCTCAATATAATGGTGTACTTCATCATTCGTCTCCTTGAACCATTCTGTAAAGTCCTATTTGGGTCGATATTGAGCTATTTTTAATCATTCTATCCTAGGTGTCTTGCTTCCACTTGGGGATGCAAACATTGATGTAGCCATTTATACCCTCTTAGCCTTACTATCATGGAATACGTGCATTGTCTACCTTGGAGAGATGCTTAGCCTCCTCCTACACTTGTAGGGTTCTAGTTGCCCTATCCTCCTGTTCTTGCATCTATCCAATTTGTTTTGGTTGAATGACCTGATATTTCCTTGCTGGTTACATATATGGCTAGAAATCACCTTTTTTCATCTACACTAATCACTTTTCATTGTGGTATCGATACAATTTGATAAACGTGGATTGACATTTATCACTTAGGTGATAAACTAGGGCTATAAGTTCCAATTTTGTTGGTATTTTGTCACTAAACATCACCTAAGTAATGATCATTGAAATATTTTTAATGTTATTGTGTGGTATTACTATGGTGCTGATAATGACAATATATTCAAAGTTTCCCAAGAGTTTATTGTTGAATTATCACTAGAGCAATATTTTGGGGATTTCTAAGTAAAATATATCACAAGACATTTTTGGAGCAATGTCTCATGATATTGTTAGGATTTTAAACTAGGGTTTTTGATTACGAGCTTATAATTGTAAATTACTAATAGTAATGATGTTAGATAATAGTGTTTTTATGAAAAAAGTTATTGATAGATCCTTGATCCCTCCACCTATATTCTTTATCCAAAGACATTATTCACTTGGATTATGGGCAAGAATTCACATAAAACTTAGTTAGGAAGGTCCTCCTAGGATTACTTGGACTAAAATTTCTTCAAACAAGGTTTTCTTCATTTGTTAGAAAAATGGATTACAACCTCAAGGTCTACCTTTCCTATGTTTTAAGGATCTGAGATGCATTTCTTTCAATCAACTCTTTCCATAACTTGATCTTGGATTAGTTCACGTGCTTGTTGTATCCTACTATCATACCCTTCTACTATAATAATAGCCTTCCCTTGAATTAATCTAGGTTATGTCCCTAACCTAGGTTAATTAGATTAATTATTTATTGGTGTGAATTAAGGACTAACTAGGAGAGTAGACCAAGAGCATGTATGCCATGGGTTTTATATACTCTCTACTATTAATGATACATAGGAAAGCTTTAAACTTCTAATGGTTAGTATCTGTAATGCTCTATCCATAGTAGGGATCTTAACCACTAAGTCATATGGAAGGCATGTTGGGAAATCATATGAACGTTCAAAGAGTTTTAATTACCTGAGGAAATTATAATTAGTAGTATTAGAGTCTAAAGTAATATAGGAAAAATTTTAGATTTTATTTATGAATTAATGATAAGACAATATTAAGAAAATGAAAGGGAAATAAGAAACAATATTTCTTTTAAGTATGAAGTTTCAAAAGCTAAGAGATTTCATAAATAGAGTAAGAAAAATGTTTATGAATAAGGTTATTCATTGTGCTACATATGAAGGTTAGTTAATTCTTTCCTTAACAATGTTATATCCTATCTATCTAAAGTAGTGGTAGCCATATTTAATTTTTTTTTGTGATAGCTGATCTACCCATAATCACTCTACTTATTGAAGGGGATTCTTGTAGGATGCTTAAAAAATATGAGCATTTAGAATTGCCCTAATTGTAAGGTTCTTGTGGAAGTGCGGCTCTTTTCATGATTGAAGGTTCTTGTGGGACCTACCTTTTTTTAATAATTAGACTTTCTTCAATTATAAGGTTCATTTGGAAGGCCTTTTTTGTTCTTTTCTTTTAATTAAATAGGTTTCTCCTATAGACCCTAGTCTGGTTTCATGTTATTGGATGCCTTTAGTACCTTAGATCCTAGATCCAATATAACACACCCTTTCCTCCATATTTACTACCCAAGTAAGTAACTAATATAACCCTTACACTTATAAATATTGGTCTACACTTAGTTATTTTACCTTGTAACTTATGGAAATTTGAGCCTAAGAAACATTATCTTTAAGGAATAATAGGATTTATTATGCCAACTTAGTATTGTAGTGTGGTTTAGTCATATTTGATTAGTACTTATTTTTATCATTCTAAGGTTCACACTTATATAGATTTTGGTTTTCAACCTATCTATGTCAAGGTAGGTGTAGTTGTTCTTCTTTCTTGCATTCCAAACATGATGCTACTAAATTCATTATAAACCCAATGAACAATAGAATTTTATATTACCCATACATTTTTCAAGGTAAAATTTGTAGACATTTGGTTATTATTTAGTTTTTTTCTGCATTATACAATAATATATTTGATTATCTAGATTAAAATTACTCGGTGTAATTTTGGCCTCTAATTGATCACTCTCAAACTTTGATTCATCTATCTTTTAATTAGGCTTACTAAATTCCACTAACTCACCTCTATACGGCTCTTCTATTTGATGTTGATGATAATGCTTAAGTCCTTGATCATTTACTAGGAGTGAGTTAGATAGGTGTTTAATGAGTGAAATTAGGATACTACTATTGCTACAAGGTTACTAGGTTTCAACTTTCCCATTGAGTTAAATTTTCCTAGAAATTTATGTAGTCTCATATTATATAACAAGACATATCCTTCAGATATTTTCTTATTTAGTATGTTCTTATTATGCATATACTTCATTTTTTTCTTAATTATTCTTTGTTTAGTAAGTGCATGCATGTGTAATTCATCCAGTTCATGAACTTGGATTATCCTAAAGTCTTGTTTGAGTTATTCATTGAAGCTTAGCTGATATGCTAATCTTAGAGATTGGTATTTTATTTTGACAAGAAAAAAAATTATTTATCATAAATCAACTGATAGGGTGAATAGTCTAAGTTTGGTTTATAAGTAATTCTATAGGTTCAAAGTGCATCTTGAAACTTCCTAGACCAATCTTTCTTTTTAACACATAGTTTTAGTTAAAATTTTTAGGATGGTTCTATTAGCAATTTTAAATTGAATATTTGTTTGAGAATGGTAGGTAGTGACTATCTTATGTTGTATTCCATAATATTTAAGGAACTTTTCCATTATCTTATTTACAAAATGAGTACCCTAATTACTAATGAGTGCATGTGGAGTTCCAAATTGTGTTAAAATATGTTCCCTTAAAAAAGCTACAACTACTTTAACATCATTTATTAGAGTAGCCTTTGCCTTTATTCATTTAGTAACATAGTCTATACATACTAGAATATATTGACATTTTTTGGAAGGTGGAAATAGGCCTAAAAAATATATACCCCACACATCAAAAGGTTCTATTATTAGAATGGGATTAAGTGGTATTTATTATCTTTTTCGTCATTGCCTCTAAACGTTGACACTTATCACATACTTGGGTATATGTATGAGAATCTTTAAAGATAGTGGAACAATAAAACCCACTTTATAATATTTTTATAGCTATTCTATGGCTATGAAAGTATCCTTCTTCAAGGTTATCATGATACATTTGGAGGATTTTCAATTATTTCTCTTTTGCAATACATCTTCTAGCCACTTTTTCTCTACATATGCGATAGAGAGAAGGTTCATTGAAAATGTACCTTGAGACTCCGTTTAGAAAGGACTTCTTTTCTTCTTGACTCCATTAAGTTAATGTTTTCATTGTTGCTAAATAGTTTACTATACCAGGAAATCATGATTTCTATTTTATTAAAAAAAATTGTTCATTAAAGAATTTATCACTAAATGACTCTCTTGTCTTATTTTCTTCTAAATTTTTAAGTCTAGAAAGATTATTTATCACAAAATTTTCTCTATCCTTTTTTATCTAGGATTTTAAGGTCAAATTCTAGAAGTAGATGACACCACATCATAATCCTAGCATTCTCTATCTTTTTATTAGCTAGGAATTTTATGGTTAAATGATCAGCGTATACCTTGGCTTTATATCTTATTAAGTAATTTCTGAACTTATCTAGAGCATACACAATTGCTAAAAGGTTTTTAATGTAGTTGTGTAGCTCACTTGGACCTAATCCAAAGTTCTAGAAACATACTAAATTATCCTCAACTTATTTTCTATGTATTAACCCAAAACTGCTTGAAAAAATATCATTAACATTACACATTAGATCAAGAGGGAAGTCCCAATTAGGTGAATTAAGCACTAGAGTGGAAGTCACTTTTTTCTTAAGTTTTGTGAGAGCTTCTTGATAATCATCAGTTCATACAAAAGGAACATATTTCTCCAAAATTTTATAAAGAGGCTTACCAATTTTTAAGAAATATTTAATAAACTATCTATAGTATTTGACATGATCTAAGAAGGATCTAACTATTGTTAAATTGGTTGTGGTTAGAAGTAGAAAAATTAGCTTAACTTTTT
Organism: Gnetum montanum; assembly: GCA_015680685.1. Taxonomy (NCBI): domain Eukaryota; kingdom Viridiplantae; phylum Streptophyta; class Gnetopsida; order Gnetales; family Gnetaceae; genus Gnetum; species Gnetum montanum. The sequence goes on from MNCI01035130.1 coordinate 1,049,159, forward strand.
CCACATCCATTTTAATTCCTTCCCTAGAGATTACATGTCCTAAAACTACATCTTTTGTTATGATTAAATGACTCTTTTTCAATATACATCCCTACAAGACATATTTTAATTGATCTAATGTCTATTCATAAGTATATTCATACAATAAATAATCATCCCTAAATACTTTTATGTATTCCTCTAACATATTGGAGAAAATAGATATTATCACTCTTTGAAAGGTAGTGGGTACATTACAAAGACTAAAAGGCATTCTTATATAGGCAAAGGTATCATATGAGTAAGTAAATATTTTTTTATTCTAATCTTTTGAAGCAATGGATACTTGATCTTAATGACTAAACCCATCTAAAAAGCAACAGTATTCATGCCCATATAGCCTTTCTAAAATTTGGTTTATATAAGGTAGAGGAAAATGATCCTTTTTAGTACTTTAATTAAGTTTCCTATAATTCATGCAAACTTACCATTTCCCTTCATTATTAGGAATCACAGCGATGGGACTCATCCATTCACTATCAACTATTAGGTAAATAATTCTCTTCTTCCAAAGTTTGAAAATTTCATCCTTAACGATTTTCTTTAGGATTGGATAGATTCTTCTAGGAGGAATTCTAATGGATTAAAATTGTCTTCTAAGTATATGAGATGTTGACATGTGTTAGGTGAGATTCCATGATAGAGATCCTCATAACTCCATTCAAATGCCTTGGATTTTCTTTTGAATATTTTAATTAATTTATCTTCTTGATCAATGGACAGTTGATAATTTATTATTAATGATTTATTTTCAACAATGAAAATGTATTTAAGGGTATTAGAAAGTTCTTTAAGTTCTAGAGAGTTATTGGTCAGTGGTTCAATATTATCCTTAACAATTCCTAATTCTAAGTTCAAAATTTGATCCATGAGATTCTATTGTTCTATAGTGGAAGAATCTAAGGGTCCCTAATCAAAATTATTAAAGGCTAAAGTTTTTCCATCTTTAGCCATGGAAGAAGTTGGTATTGAATAGAGCATTTAAGCTTCTTTAATATATTGATTTATTCTATCCTCCTTTGCTTTATCAAATATGTTAAGTGTAAACATGATATTGGCAAAGGTTAATTGAAGTTTCCTTGACCTATAATTAATTATAGCATCAACTATTGCTATCTAATGCCTTCTTAGAATAATGGGAAAATAATCTAGATCATTAACTTCCAATACAACAAAATCTATGGGATATTTTCTTTTTTCTACTTCCACTATCAAATCTTCAATTATTCCTATAAGTTTAATGATTGAGCCATTCGTTAAGGAAATTAACATATTTACTTCCCTAATATTCACCAAGTCTAATACCTTAGCCATTGCACATGGCATAATGTTAATACTGGCACCTAAATTTAATAGAGCATTTTAAATATTTTTTTCATTAATTTTTATAGGACTAGTTTAGATTCTTAGGTCTTGGTATTTTGTAATCTCATAACTTTATATAAGTTGAGATAAATTAACAATAAAATATAATTGCCTAGGAATATTTTATTTTCTTCTTTTTGTGCATAGATTTCTTAAATATTTTTCATAAATTTGGAGTATCGTTTATAGCCTATTCAAGTGGAATATGTAAGTACAATTTCCTAAACATTTTTTCAATATATGTCTTGATGGGAAAATCTTCCTACAATATTTTAGGAAATGGTGGTGATGAGTGGTGAGGTACCCCTACATTCAACCATATGAATATGAGCGTGTCACGCATGATCCAGTTGAACTCTGCAGACAGGATAGTTGGGGTATCTAGATAGTTACTCGTTGATCGTATTTCGTTGTCTTCCCACCTAGACTAGTATTTGGTTTGTCACGTATGGTTTAGTCCAAGGTGAGGTGTATCATGCAGTCCTAAACTAGTGCTACTCCTAGAGGAAATGGGAAATAACTTGTTAAGCTAAGAGGAAAAGGATAAAGAGAGTCTAAGCTATCCTAAGTGCGATGAGCATCTGTCCCTTAATCATCTATACACATCTTGGACCTCATGTACTACTACTAGGATTACCAAGCGCATGTCCTAGGTATGCTACTAGTATACCAAGTAGTCACACTTAAATGCTCGTGATTAATTTGTACTCAGTCTATGTTTACTAATAGGGATAGGAGAGGAAGGTAGAGAGAGCTTAATTATGAAAGTAATAAATAACAATTAAATGATTAAACTAAGTGAATGCTGCAATGATGAAGTAATCTTGATCTTTATTTCCAGTCATGTGGATGTCCAAGTATGTGACACTCAAATGAAGGTGCCGTACAATTACAATCATCACACTGGAGGGAAAGGGTTGAGAAGAACTAAAAATGAAAGCTAACTTCTAAAATGAACTATTGACTGACTCTAAAAACTAACTCCCAACTCCTTGTGCCTACATGTGTATTTATAGGCCTGCACAAGCATCATGATATCACGCATTTGATATCGCTAGCCAGGTCACGATATTGCGGGTCCGATATTGAAGCCTAATGAATCACGATTCATCATACCCCCACAACTAAATGAGAACTAGTCCTTGAGTCGAACAAAATGAGAAGAAGCTCCATTGATTACACAGTGGAGAGGTATGGGATTATTATCTAACTAGAAATTTATTCATGCTGCAATGGAGAATTGAATAGAACAAAATTGGAATAGATACAAAAAAATACAAAATCACAAAATTACAAAATTTTGTGGAACTCATGTCATTCTAGGTGATGATGGCTCCTCCATGGGTCACTTCCCCTTGTCTTGTGCTCTAGGTTTTGGGATTTGATGGCTCTGAAGGAGTGCCTAGAGCTTTTCTTCTTCAATTCAGGGATCCTATGCCGTCCATGTTGATGCTCCAACATTTGATGTAGTTGGCACCTCCCATGGACATGGTAGTTGCAGGAACATCTTATTTGCTTTGATGTACTAGGTCGTAAACAACCATTGTTCCTCCTCATAGGATCTGGATTTATCCCTATACTCTAGGAAATCTATAAGCCATCGAGCCAAGTCTACTATGATATCTTTCTACCCTTAGTAGCTGTTCTTAACCACCTCTAATTCAAAATTTGCGACTTCTAGCCTCTGCAACATTTTCTTGTGCTATGCAAATTCTACTTCATATTTGGCATAGGTGGTACCTACCTGCTTCTTGAGCTTTGTACTTGGATGTCCTGCTATCAACATGCCTAGATTGGCATATTGCAGGTTTGCCAATTCCATGTACTTTATGAGATCTTGAATCTACAAGTCCCAGCTTTTAAGCTCTACTTGGTGGGAAAATGCATTTGTGTCTAGTATGGCCCGCCAATCAGTGTGTTGAGCATTGAAAGTGTTGATGTGGGCCTTGGCCATATGGATCTCCTATTCTATGACTTACTTGTACATCCCCACCTAGTCTTTAAAATGCTCCTTTAACTTTTCATACCTCTTGGCCTTGTTTTGACACGTGCTTATTTCAATGGTTGTCTTCTGACGGATTGCATGTACCTCTTCCATTGAGAGGGTTTGATTCCCTTTGGCCAAATAGTTCATGTCTTGGTTGACCCTAACCAAATACTCTTGTAATTGCTAAAAGTTATCCTTGAGAACATTCTTCTATTTCTCCACAATGGTCAACCAAAGATTGTTAGCAGCGAGCTATTTATTCTCTTCCTATAAGGCTCTGAGTGCCTTGGCATGCGCATAGGTTTTCGCTTGTGACTTAGAGGCATCCTAGTTCTATAGGAATGAATTGAGATGGGTCCCGCTGTATAGATTTCTGGGTAATGAGCTTTTCTTGGAGTCTTGCCAACTCCATCTCTACATGCTCGACCTTGATCTCTACCATGACCAGCCTTCCTTTGGTGGTGATGAGGTTTGATTGTGTTGCTGTGACATCTTGTGGGATGTTGAACAAGGATGTCATTACTTATCCTATTTGTAGCAACTGATCAAGAACATCCTCATGTTCCATAGGAGTCATTGAAGGACCAACTAGAGTTTGAGCATCACGTGCTCTTGTAAAATCTATCAGTGGCACAATAGGGACGTTGAAGGATTCCTTTATGTGGTTTGTGACCACTTCTATGGCTCTTGTTGCATCTTGGTGTTGCATGACCACCACTGTGGCCCCTTCACCCATTTCCAATTGTAGTTGGAAAGACGCAACGTTCCCTAAAATCTATTGTGACCAATGGGTCTCCCCTCATCTTGTTTGAATGGACACTTCACCCCATGCACGATCAATAGAAACTGTGGGCCATATGATGTCATCAATGATGTGGAAGAGATTAGCATCATCACCACTTCCCCAACTGACCGTCTCAATGATGGCCCTAAGATGGCTCATCGATGATCAATAATCCTATGGCGGTGGTGACAGTTGGTCTTGCCGGCTCATGTTGGGCACTACTTGTTGTTGACTAGGCCCTATAGTTGGGAGTTGGCTAGGCCCTACAGTTTGAGTTGCAGTGGGCCCCATCATCTATTCTTGCTATGGCTCTAATGTCTCATCAGCACTCTTCCTTTGGGTTGGTGGCTTTGGTAGTTCAGTGAACAAAGCATTTTGGGCTCTTTTGGGAATGTCATTGGTGTACTCCAAAATACTAGCACATTTGCACAGCTTCCTGATGAGACAAGGGAAGGGCAACATGAACTTCCCTATCTTGTGTTCTTCAAACTGCCTCATGATCTCCATGAGATACAAATGAGGAAGGTTAGCATTAACCTTTCCCATCAATATCGCACTTCCTTTTGCTGCATATGTTCAAATTCTATTTAATCCTCTTGTAGGGAGGATGTGATAAGTACCAATCTTAAAGTATATCCTTTCTTCCAACATCAACTCTCCATATGTCTTGTCCTCTTTGTCGTATTCCCTATCCAACCAGACTCTTCGTGCATTAGCATCGGAGCGAGTAGACAGGTGAGTAACTTTTGGTCCTATATTCAGAAGGTTCAACACTTCCAAGATGGTCTTGGTAGAAAAATCTATAGACACACCACAAATGTCAACTATGGTACCTTCTTCTTTATTATGCCAAAATTAATACATTTCTCCTAAGTACTAGACACCACTTTTAGAGAGGATGGGCCATAATGGGAACCCTTTGAGTTGGTCCCTAACAGCCTCAGGAGCGAATTCTATGAAAGGTCTAAAGTTTAATTCCACGATCACAGCTATCAATATGGACCTTTCTCAGATAGCCTAAACACACTCCAGGGGCAACGTGAGGTGTTGTCCCTATTCAAGTGCTTCAGCAACTCCTTCTACCTATCCTGACTATGCAGTAGCAAGAATCTCTTGATGGATGCTAAATGATTATGCCTCCTACTTTGCACATTGTTTGGGAGATGCTTGTCCTCTACCTCTCCCAGGTTGCTTGGACACACCTTGAGAGGGTCCTTCTTCTTGTCCATGTTTAGGGGCCATCTATAATCACACGAGGCCAACCATTAGTAAGGTTGTTTGCAAAATTTAAGTTATACCTTACTTCTGATTTAATGAATTCGTTTCTTATTTTGTGTGATTTAGAGTTAGAAAATCTTGTGGAAATATCCCCTAAAAGTTTTAATATTGGGCTCCTAATTTGATTAGGTGGCTTTAAAAATTAATTTCCTAGTGTAGGTGGGGAGATAAGATTTTTTTGGCACATGTTTATCATCATTTTTTTTATAATCAATTATCCTTTATAGTATCCTTTGGGCAATGATGAATTCTGAAAAATTTATGCACAATTTGGAGTGTACCCCTCCCCCATGACTAAGTTGAACACTCCAGGTTCAAGTAGGTTCTTTCAGAATAAGAATCGAAGCACTAGCAAGTGAGTTATGGCTATTGGAAGGTGCACAAGTCACAAGTCGTAGAAGAAAATTTGAAAAATTCCCCCCATGTGAATAGTTGAAAATGATGTTGATGTGTGCATGGGGGGGGGGGTCCATATAAATAGTTTTTTTTCATGAGATATCGCGTACGCGATAGCGCGGCCTCAATATTGTGTCGGACCCGATATCGCGTACGCGATATCGTGGCCTATTTAAAGTAGGGTACTTAGAAAAATTGATAAATTTCTGAAATTCTAAACTTGAAAATGAAGGACTTGAAGTTAGTGTAAAAGGTCTAGGGTAATATAAATAGTCCTGAAGGCACAAAAAGTATAATGGTGTAGAATATGACAATGGAATGCATGAATCGGATGAGGAGAAAGGACATGTTTTGGTACATAGGAATGTTTGAACTAGAAGGATGATGAGGGAAAGAGTATTGTAATCCTTGGAGGGTATAAAATGATGTGATGGTGATGTGTTATGAGTGTAGATTACAAGGGTTACACAAGTGGGTCCTCCCCAAAGCAGGTACCAACCTATAATGCCATTGCGTAACCACACCCTAAAATGTCCATAGGCATTAGAAGGGTTAAATGTAATCCACACTAGTTCCACAAAACACAAACATGTAGATACCACCGTGATGAGGTGTGAATTCAATGCTACACAAGATGAAAGCCATAAATTCATGAACAGCAAGATGAGGTGAATTGTAGAAGGGATTGCAGAGATTGGGACATGAGGTAATTGACCCAGGGCACAACGAATCTTGAGTGTAGGATGTGATTAATGTGTCATTAGCTCGTCGCACCAAAATCAAGACCAAGTCCATCCTCCAATCAGTGACATCACATTGCTTCATTTAATGATGAACAACCATAAGAGTATCATGACAGCAAGGTGTATGATCCCTTGGTGTTTTTTTCAAGGGAGGAGTGATTTGGAATTTCTTTGCGGCACATTTGTTTTTGTCTGACCGCTTTAGCACACTTGCTCTTCTCCCTTTTTTTCTCTTTCTCTTTTTTCTTCTTCTTCTTTTCTCTCTTGTTTTTGAATGCTTAATCCAGAGAAGCCACCTACCTTTAGGCATGGGTGCATGTCTTTCTAGTGGGACCCCCTAGAACAACATTGAGTTTTCTTGATTGAGTGCCTTTATTACTCTTACTCCCATTTTTCATTAGATCTACAAGGATCTTAGTACACCCAAGCTACATGGTAACTCCTACAAATGTTACCAAAGAGAATCCACAAGTCCCCGTCATGTCATACCCTGACCATTCCCTCTTAGTCCATCATTTTTTGCTCTGGGCATAATGAGCACAAAATTACTTCAAGTTTTAATGATGTCAATAATATCATCAAACCTAGAGTAGAACCTCTTATTAATAGAATGGATGGGTGGATGTGATGGGATCGTTGTCCAAGTAATTAGTCACCTGAGACTTGATAGCATAGAACAACACCTCAACCAACGAGTTACATGAGTCGTTTATTCATAGATGAGATTACCCATAAAAAGATAAAAAGATGAACTAGCCAATAAAAAGATAAAACAAAAAAAATTGAAAGATGAAAAATTGGAAAACAAAAAATTGTAAAATTAAAGAAAAGGAAAAACATTTATTAATTCTATTTATTAGAATGGGGAATATCCCCCATATCTAAACTTTTGATCATAGTGAGAATTAATAAATGAAGGGGTAGGATCCATGCATGTTGGAAATATTAGGACCTGGTCATATCCAAACCAATGGGGTGTCTTTTGATGTGGTGGTTGGAACATACACATATTAGGGTTCACACACTCGATCATAATAGACATAGTGGGGTAGGCTATATGATGGGGTCATGGGATAAGAAGCTACCCCACTATGCTACCCTTGATCGTAAGATGGCATGCAAGGATCAATATGTCTCCTTTTGTGGCTATACTCATTAGGCTGCATAATTGTTGGAGCATTGATTGGTGGCCCTGATAAGGTAACACGAGGTGTTGAGTTCAAGGAGAAGGATGCATCATAGCGTTGACCTTGTGTTGGTTTTGGAGACGTAGTTGATTCAACATCATGCTGCTTCTTTCTATGGCCATGCCTAAAGAAAGGGTGCTTTTGTGTACTTTCACTGTTATCAACAATAGTAGCACAAGTAGCATTCCTAGGTTGGTGCTATGGTGCAAAACCTTTTGGTACAATTGGTGGCAATGTAGAAGGAGGTGAAGGATGAGAATATTGTTGTTGAGGAAAAGTGTAAGGTACATGAGGTGGCAACCTTGTCAGAGAGGGTATGAGTGGATAGTATTCTGGAGAATGATAATGATGGGGTGAAGTAGAGGATGATGATCGGGTTGGATAAATAGGATGTTGAACATAGCAAGCATTTGGCATTGGGACATACAGAGGATATGGTCAGGTTGGCAATGGCTTCCCCCATGACTGGGGCTTTTGTGATTGTGGTTGAACTTGATATTTCTGTACGAAATCAGGATGTGACATTCCTCCCCAATGCTTATGTAAATGTGACAAAACTAGGCATTGGCCTTTGGGGTGATTGTATAGATAGATGTTGCATTGATATGAGAAGTTGATAGTTGAGTTCTTATTCTTATTATCTTCTACCCTTTGTTTTGATTCTTGCATGGTGTCCTGTCCTGTTTCTTGATTTGGCATAGTTGTGCCTCTACTTTTTTTCGCATATTCTTCATATTTTCCATGCACCCACTCCATCATCTTATTAACCTTTTCTATGATTTCATCTAGTGATTGTTGCATTGGCAAAGGTAGAAACGGTTGCACTTCCTCAAGGTGAGTTGATTTCTCCTCTTTATGGTTATGGACCTTTTCTAATTTGAGATTTTGGTCTCGTTGAGAGTTTTCAACATTCTCCCATTTAGCCATTTCTTCTTCTTCTTCTTCTACCCACTGAATAAGCTCTTGAAGTTGATGGGTTTGTAGCTCATATAGTTGACCTTGGGCATACATCCCTAGGGTTTCCCTTGTTTCATTACAGAGCCCATCCATGATGTGACACATTAGCCTTTCCAGAAAGAATCCATGCCCTAGGTAGTTGTTTAACAATGTATAATATCTTTCTAAGGCCATGTCCAAGGGTTCATGTTGCTCTTGTTTCCATTCTTGGATTTGTCTCCTCAAGGCTGACACTCTGGCATAGGTTTGATATCGTTCAGTAAAGAGTTCTACCATTGTTGGCGAACCACAGATTAATTTTGGTTTTAACAATATGTACCATACTTTTGCTTGGCCAATAAGTGTTATAGGAAAGAGCTTAATTTTTTGCCACCCATTATCAATATTTTTCCATATATAGGCATCATGGAAGGCTTGTAGATGATGTTGTGGATCTAAATCATAGCCTCCTAAAAACTTAGGAAAGTTGTTTAAGTCAAGCCTAGGTAGACAGCTTTCCTTGCAATGCCTGTGGGATATTCAAATGACCTCTTGTATAGGCATTAGGCTCTTAGTGGCTAGCAAGGGTTCATTGTCATTAAGTGGGTTGTGAGTTTGTGTGTTGGGATGATGTTGTCCTTGTTCATGTTGGCATTCTCAATTTCCTTTGTGAGCTCGATTTTTAGTCCTATGCTAATCCCTTGAAAGATAGTCATCCATGTCACAATTTGACGTTGAAGGAGTAGAGGAAGAGAGGGAGCTGTAAAACTTGTTATGACTTTTGTAAGTCTTCCAGTCATCCCCAAATTAGTTCTTGTTAGTTATCAAGAAGGTCCTATGCCTTTCAGGCCTCCTCATTCTATGGGATGTCTCATCCTTACTAGAGGTATCAGAGTTGGATGAAGAAAGTCTTTGAGTATTGTTGGGGTGTTCATGAACGTAGGGGACTCCTGCATAAGGTTGAGTATTCTAAACTTTATCTTCATCATCATATAATTTTTTGGTTCTCCAATGAATTGGCCTTACTCAGTGTTGCGTTGTTAGAGTCTTATGAGAGAGACATTATTGTGAACCATGTGTGACTTAATTAAAATTAATTTATTTTCTAAGAGATATATCTTGAATACTTTGTTACAGAGATCTTGTGTGATATAACTAATCTAAATAACTAGCACCATCCCTAGCAATGGTGCCAATGATGAGTAGTGAGGTACCCATACACTCAACCATATGAATACGAGCATTTCATGCATGATCCAGTCGAACTTCACAGATGGGCTAGTTGTGGTATCTAGATAGTTACTTGTTGATAGCAGTTCATTATCTTCCCACCTGGACTAGTATTTTCTTTTTCACGTATGATTTAGTCTAGGGTAAGGTGTATGATGTAGTCCTAAACTAGTGCTACTCCTAGAGGTAATGGAAAATAACTTGTTAAGCTAAGAGGAAGAGGATGAAGAGAGTCTAAGCTAGCCTAAGTGCGATGAGCATCCATCCCTTAATCATCTGTATACATCTTGAACCTCATGTACTATTGCTAGGATTACCAAGTTCATGTCCTAGGTATGCTACTAGGATACCAAGTAGTCACACTTAAATGCTTGTGATTAAGTTGTACTCATTCTACGTTTACTAATAGGGATAGGAGAGAAAGGTAGAGAGAGATTAATTACAAAAGTAATAAATAACAATTAAATGATTAAACTAAGTGAATGCTACAATGATGAAGTAATCTCGATCTTTATTTTTAGTCATGTGCATGTCCAAGAATGTCACAATCAAATGAAGGTGTCGTAAAATTATAATCATCACACTGCAGGATGCACTAGGGGAAAAGGATTGAGAAGAACTAAAACTGAAATCTAACTTCTAAAATGAACTACTGACTGACTCTAAAAATTGACTCCCAACTCCTTGCATCTACATGTGTATTTTATAGGCCCACATAGGAGTCACAATATCCCACATCCGATATCAGTAGCCAGGCTGCGATATCGCATGCTCGATATCATGTACACGATATCGCGAGTCCGATATCGGAGCCTAATGAATCACAATTCACCAGGTGATGAACTTATTTTCCTACTTACTGATGGTGAAGATGTTGAAGGTTTTTTTCTTAAATCTTCTTCCACTTTTTCTTCACTCACCTATTTATCCAGTATAGGTGTTTTGTCTAACCAATCTTTCTTTTGTACCTTCTTAGCTTGATCTCTAAAGTTAACCTTTTTATTATGCTAAGGTTCTATATTCTTTCTACTTCTTGTAGTGATGGAATTTAATTGTTCTTTTCCCTTTCTTTGATTGTGGATTTGGATTAAGGTTAGGAATGTAAGTCACTTTTGATTAGGTCTTGAAATATCCTTGTAGTTTCAACTACAAGTTACATATTCTTTTCAATCAAGGCCATTAAACTTTAAGTCAAGTAATCCAATTCCTAATTAACCATATGGCTAAATAGTCTAAAATTATTTTTAGGAATTTTTTCTAGTTGTTAGTAGAATGGTCTTGGTTGAAATGGAGTTAGATTTTTAATTTTTTGAAAACCTCTTACTGATTCTTGAATTCCTTCATTACAATATAATAAGGTTGAATAAGTTGTGATGTGTCATGTTGCTTGTTCTCACATAGATTACAAACTTCCTCCTAAGAAAAATGGGATTTTTTTCTAATTAATTTAGTTAAGTCATCATTCTTCTTATTTAATTACTTAGTTTGATGAGTTACACCTTTCATGATATGAGGCTTTGACCAACATTTTATTTTGATGAACTAAAGAATCAATAATTCTCAAACCTTATTTAAATGTGAAATTTAAAATGTTTCCCCCATTAGCAATGTCTACATTTTGTCTACAAGATAATAACAACCCTTCTATAAATATTTGAATTAATTGATGGGTTGGAAATCCATGACTAGTATCTTTAATACATAATTTCTTATATCTATGAAATGTGTTTTCATAATTCTCATCTTCTTCTTATGTAAAAATCATGAGTTTTTTCCTAAGGGTATATAACCTATCATTAGAGAAGAAGCATCGGATAAATGCTACTTTAAATTCATCCCATGAGCCTATCTAAGTTCTCAAGATTTGAGGTAAAAAGCAGCTTTATCCTTTAAGGTGGATTTTTTAAGCTATCATTTTTATCCTATTCTCACCTTGAGGCACTAACATGGCTATCATGATTTTGAATTCTTTAACATGGATTATTGATTCTTCAGTATTAGTTTCCCTAAAATTGGATAATAAATGTGAATTTTTAATTTCTACATTTCATCCTAGGGAAAATGTTAATGGTCCTTGAGGAATGATAGGATTAGAGATAGCTAAAACTTCTAATATATCCTCTTAGTACATTAATGATTATATCAAAAGCATCTTATGTGATAAGATAAAAATGGTAGCTTTACTGGCTATACTCTATTCTAATGTCACATGTAGCAATAACATCACTAAAGTTTAAAGGTAATTCCTCTAAATTAATTTTAATATGCAGGTTGTGATCAGGCTTCAGTAGAATCTGAAGCATAGATTATGGCCTATTTGGATGCATTGTAGGTAAGTCTTCTTACATAGTGTAATGAGATGGAGACTTGTATACATACCCAATGTGAACAACTAGAGAGGAGGTAGTATTGGGTAGCCTTCAATGTGAAGATCCTTAGTTGTCAGATGTTCTTTTAGCTAAGGGAGCTATCGTAATCTTTCAATCATCTAAAGGTTGGTATGTAGGTGGACCCAAAGTTCATACTGATGGGCTCACCTATGACTAACAATGAAAAAGCTAGACAATTTGGCCCTCTAGAAGAGATCGATGATGAGGTCATGGTGAAGGATTTTAGGAGCAAGAAGCCTAGTGAAGGTACTTCTCAACATCCACATTTAGTAGAGGCCTTTTTAGCCCCTCCAAGGCATGGATAAGCTTTTCTAGCATGAGCATTTTATTTCTCTATTTCTCTATACCTTTTCTTATTTTTGTATACTCATGAGGAATTATGATATATGTGATTTATTTTATGCCATGTCTCATTTATTATGATTTTCATTAATTCACATGCATTATTCCACTCTATTTTATTAGGATGATAAAGATCTAATTGGAGGCTATGTTAGGACATGACTTAATGCCACCTTTTATTTGGTTTCTTTAATGTTCTAATTAGGATAAGAAACTATGACCTTATGTGACAAGTAGCTACTCGTAGCTCAGAGTCACATGCTAGGAATTAGATTTTTGATAATTCTTGAATCTCAAAAGGAAGAACACCCATCCTACAATAGCCAAAAGAGAAGTTTAGAATGAAGAAGGAAGATGAAACAAGTAAGGTTAGTTACAACGAGAGATGGGACAAGAAATTGAGATTGAATTTGAGTTTGGCGGTGAACTACAAGCTCATGCAATTCACTTCAACTCATAGTTCATAGAACTTTCACTACTTGCACCTCATAGCTAGTCATAATTTAATTCTAAATAGATATCGAGATTTCATTAGTGTGAGTTTCTGTGACTTGCAACTTTGTCACAATATTTGATAGTCCTATAAGCCTAGTTGATCATTCACCCATCATGATTTAATCATTAGAACATTGGAAATGGCTCACAAAGATTGTCAATTGCAATCACTAATAGTAGTTAATTGGATTCATAATTCTTCTTTGGACTGTAATATGTGACCCAACTATAGAAGCGTAAGGTTGAGAATCTAGAAAAAATTTTAGAAGAAGAAGATATCCCTTCTAAAAATTCTTTAGAACAAGAGCCTAGACAACTTCAACCTGAGTTAAATTGATCCATATGGAGAAAACATGGGATTCAACAATTAAAAACATTTATGGAATGGGCCTCTAAAGAAATTCAAGAATTAACACTTGAAGAAGATAGTGAACAAAGACTTCAGTACCAAGAAGAAACTAATAAAACAACCCTACTAGTAAATATAATAAATGAAAATAAAATACAAAAACCAATAGTTCTGATGTGTACATTCTTGGTTAAGTTACCTTTCTTTAAGCCATACCCAGTAGACATGTTACTAGATAGTGTAGCAGAGATCTCCTTAGGAAGATATGGTATCCTACCTTCATTTCTATGGAAACCAAGATGAACAATGCATGTCACCTTCAACACCCAAAAACATCCCATAGAATTTGAAGGAGACCTTACTATTTTAGCTCCAGACAAATCCATAATTTTCTTTAAGATATTTTAATTAGATCTCCCATTTTACAATCTTTTAATCAATATAGATAACCTTTGTCAGTTTGAACCATATACAGTAACAAATACTGCTATAATTCTAAGAAATATCTAATATCTGTGCTTATCACAAAATAAAATAAGGTTTGAAACTGTAGTACCTCCAAAAATTGGCAACACCCAATGGATAGTCAACCAAGTAAGTAAAAAGGAGGAGCAATTTGAGAAAATGAAGGAAAAGCTATTAATAGTAGCATCTAATGATCCGACTACTTTTTGATGGAAAAAATAGCACAGGTGCCATATTGATCTAAAACATAATATCAACATCAAATAAAAAGTGCACCATATAGGAATGTCACCTAAGTTTAAAAAGGAATGTTAATTAGAAATAAATCAACTTTTACAAAGAGGATTGATTCAACCTAGTACAAGCATGTTTTCTTGTGTTGTCTTTCATCTAAATAAAAGGACAGAACAAATTAGAGGTAAAAAGAGATTATTTGTTAATTATAAGACTCTAAATGACATAATAAAATCCTTGAAACATCCAATACCTAGTAAGGATGATTTATTCCAAAAACTGCAAAATACTCATATTTACTCTAAATTTGACTTAAAATCTAGTTTTTTAGATATAGGTGTACCTAGAGGATTAGTGGAAAATCACTTTCACCATTCTAGGTGTTGTATGAATGGATTGTTTTTCCCTTTGGGATCAAAACAACTCCTTCCATTTTTCAGCAAACAATGGATAAAATTTTCTCCTCTTTTTCTTTCATTATAGTTTATATTGACGATATCTTAGTAATGAATAAAGATGCTACCCAAAACTTAAAGCATCTTGAACAATTTTTCAAATTAGTAGATAAGAATGGATTAGTACTCTCACAAAAAAAATGAAAATAGCACAAGAAAAAATTGAATTCCTTGGGTTAGACATTATCCATGGAAAAGTAACACTTCAATCCCATGTCTTAGAATCAATCTTCAAGTTTCTTGATGAATTGTTAGAAAAAAAAATTATAACTCTTTCTAGAATGTGTTAACTATGTGTCTAAAATTTATAAATATTTAGCCAAAGATCGCAAGCTACTAAATGAACAACTTAGCAACAAGAGTATAGCATGGACTACCAAACACATAGACACCATAAGAAGAATTAAAGAACACTGTAAAAAAATGCCTCAATTATGTCTACCAATAGATGGAACTGTAATCCTAGAAACTGACGCATCTGATGAATATTTGGGAATAGTGTTAAAATAAGACAAAGATGGAGTGATCTACATTTGCAGATATAGTTCTAGTAAGTTCTTACCAAATCAAAATAACTATCATAGTACACATAAAGAACTACTAGCCATAGTTAAGGGAATTCAAGCATTTAGGTTATTCTTACAAGAAAAAGAATTTATTATAAGAAGTGACTTAAAACACTTTGACAAGTATCTACAAATTTAAAATCTTAATAAGGTCACTCACACTTGTTTAATAAGATGGTCTTTATTTCTTTCTAATTTTAGTTTTAAAACATAATATATTAGCAGTGAGAGTAATAGCTTAGCAGATTTCTTAACAAGAGAGTTTCATCTCTATTGAGTACTAATGTTTGCATGAGTTTCTATATATTATGTATATGTTTGTTTGAAGTAGAGGGTTGGACTCTTCAATATTCCAAGAGGATAAAAAGCTATCGAACCAATGAAACATATGTGCCTATTCTTGAACAACATCAAATCCAACTCCAGCATTCATCAAATTGGTTAAATTTCATTGAAACCTCCAAAGCCTTTAGCCCTTATTGTACAGTTGCTCAAACCATTTTAACTACTTTTGATGAAATAAGACACCCATGCAAATGATTGTCTTTAAATAATGCTAATTTACCTCCTTACCTCCATCTTTCCACCTTTGTAGAAATTCAACTCATGGAGTTTGAAGAATTGTTTAACCCCCATTCTATGGATTGGCTATTAAGAAAACCTAATCCTTGTCATATATACACTATAGAAATAAATCCCACAACCACACTAGATCCTCAAAACCATGCATTCTAGTCATGGTGGGCTAGATACAATCATTCTCCTAGGTATACTCCTCCAAACTATCCAAGAAGCCTTTATCATCAATGATCTAGTTATAGAGGTGATTTTCTCTACTACGACAATCAACAATCCCATGGTTGTCATTTTAACAACCAGGGTCACACACCTCTTTATTATTTAAGTACTTGTATTTCAAGAAGACTTGATTGGAAGGCTCCATGGGAACACACTTTTTATCAAAATGTTTATACCAGTAATCCTTATAATATTCAAGAGCATTATCATCTAAATGGGCTCATAACACATACTTTAGAATTACACAACTTGGATCCTAGAGTAGCCTGATTCTGAAAAAATGGTGGGTATGAACATCTCATTCATCTAGTAGGATGGCAAGGTGAGCAAGAATGGTATCCTAATTCTTCCAATAGTTCAAAAAGTGGAGATTCTCTTGGTCATAATGATGACCCTGCCAGTACACCATAAAAGTAAATGCCTCCTCAAGAGGCCCCCTCTATCTTTTACTTTTGTTAAGGATCATTCTATTGTTTCAAGAGTTAGTTTTCTTTTGCTTTTCTGAAGAGTCAGTTGTATGAAACAGTTGTATTTTACTTTTCTAAAGAGTCATTCATCTTTTAATTTTTGGAAGAGACACCACTATTTAAAGGTGCCTTTTTGTCCTATAAATTGAGTCTTGTAAATTCTTAGAGGCATCAAATAGAGAAAACTGAAGAGCAGCATAGTGCACCTTCAAAGCATTCTTATCTAAGCATTCTTAAGGCTTTATAAAAAGCTTGTGCGCAATAAAAATTTGCTTGCGTACTTCTATTTTTACTTCCATTCTATTATAATAGAGTGAACAGAAGAGAGTGAGAGATGCGTAAAAATGGTATCGAAGCCATGATCATTTTGTTATCGATATCCTAATTTTACCTTGAATATCATCATGTGAGGTTCTAAGTGATCATCGATAGAGATCATATGCCATCCTTTTGAAGTTTTGCTTATTCAAATCACTGAATAGCATAAGTCATGTAGCAAGGCCTAATGGATAGAGGTGAAGTAAGTTGTGTAGTAGAGAGGCAATTCCAACAGCATACTTTAGTAATAATGGGATCTACCCACACTCTTGCAAGTTCCTCTTCCTCTAACTCCTATATTTAGCATTTAGCCATGTTTTATCAAAATACGAATGGCTCCACTCTATTACCTATTCCAAAGCACTTTGAGGTTTATGATTCCTGAAGTCTTTCTTTCCTTGAAATGTACAAAGAGTTATATCTTTTTGAATGAAATCTTGAGATCTCAGGGACTAGCTTGCATCCTGTTACCTTAACATTCTTTTCGCCAAGGGAGGTTGCACAATGGATTCAAAAGTGTTACAAATATCTCCACATTGCTAAACTTTTAATCCACATACACTTGCACTTTTAACTATAGGCTACAAAACCCTTAGTATATTGCATTAATAGACAAATGATTTAAAAATTTTAAAGATGTGATAATTACAAAAACAAAAGAAAATTAGCAACAGATGTTCTTATTGTCACTATCTTGAATTTCACCTTATCCCTCCATGATCCTAACTTATATAAAAGCTAAATGGTTATAGCTTATATTTCGGTAGACATGGAAGAAAAAACTATCTACACAACCATAGGAACAAGCTTGTGCTTTAAAATATTTGATTCAACTAGTATTAGAACTTTATTGCCCTTAGGAGAACAAGCGTTACAAGTTGGCTTTATGAACATTGAATATGGGGTAAATATTAACACAGAAGAACTCCCGATTCACACCAAATATCTTGATTTAACAAATATCCAGGATAAGTATCATGAATACTTAAAACCTTCTCGAACCCACTCAAGAAGAAGATACCAAGTTCAGTTAAAACCTGCTAGGTTTATAGATTAGGATCCTTTCCAAGTTTGTTCCTCCTCTTACTCAATATTACCACCTTTACTTGGTGTTACTCCACAATTAAGCCAAGAACTATCTTGCTTAGATATCATTGAAAAACAAAATACTATAGCAAATCTAGCAAAAATCTTTCAGGAATTAGGCATTAAGACACCCATAGAAACAATTTTAGGAAAAATTTCTACATTACCTGAATAAAAAGCGAAAGCCAAAATAGAAGAATGTACTTCTTCTAAAATTTATTTTGATTTTGAGAAAGCTTCTTCATATGATCCTTCTTGCAAACATCTACACATAGAAAAAATAGATTATCAATATCATTGTAAAGAATGTGATTCTTTTCATAAAATAAATACCAACAAAGCAAATGAATAAGTAGAAAAATTGTTTAAAAAGATTATATCTCTTGACAATAAATCTAGCCTTGAACACAAGTCACTGCTTAAAGAAACAGAAACTATTGGAGAATTTATTGATAAACAAAAATTTATCAAAGGATAAAAAGAGCCAACGAACATTATCAAACTATAGAATTGGGTGAATATACATATAGATCAATTAGTAGGAGAAAGTCAAAAGCATACATCTAGTTTAGCATTTATCAAAAATGAAGTGAAACAAATTAGGCAAGTTCGGGTTCCTAAAGGAACAAAATCTTAATCTTGGCTTAAATATACTGATAATATTCCTTTTATTGGATCTCCACCACACATAGGAAAATTCCATATAGCTAGATACTAAAGAAAACAAAAAGAACTAGCTAAGAAAAAAGGAGAAGGAATAGCTATCAATGCTAATACAACAAAAGATACAAATTTTGATTCATCAACAACTGCTCAAGAGTCAAAATCCTCTTATGACATAGAAGAAGAGTTGTTGATTAAAAAAATTACCATAGGTTATCAGGAAGATCCTATTGGCTTCTTAGGAATCCAAATTAGAAAATTTGGAGATAAACATCCAACCTTTAGCATGGATAATAACAATTTAAAAGGTCATCAAGATACCATCGATGCTATCCAAGGATATCTAGATGCTCAAATCTAGTTAGAAAAGAAAGAATCAAAATTGGCTATCTTTAATACCACCTATAATTTTAGGCGAATTCTACAAAGATGGTGGAATCATATTTCACTAGGTATTAAAAGAAAGTTAACTTCCACACCAATGGTTATCTTTTTAAATGAAATTATTGAAGAATTCATTGGTAATAAAGCCAATATTGATAATGTATATCGAGATAATTTTTTTAAATTTAGATTATCTAGAATCCAAGATTTACATATATTTTTGGATGAAATGGAACAATCATACTATTTTGGTAAATTGACACATGAATTAGATGCCAAGGAACATTTGTTAGGATGTTTACCATAGTTGTTATGCAATAAATATCATGCATAATTAAAAAGAAAAAAATTAAATTTAAGTGAAATGAGTTTTGATGCCATACACCAATTCATGACAGACGTAAATAGAGAACTCTGTTATGACTAGGAAGCCCAAAATTTAGTAAGAGACTTAAGTCACAAATTAGGTAAAAGTTTATGTTTAGAGATTTTCCCAAAGGAAAAATATAAAAAATCACAAAAAGACTGTACTTGTTATTCTCGTAGGACTAGATCCAATAAACCTAGAAAATCTTATAGACCATGAACTCAGCAATGGAAAAGAGGGTATAATCCGAGACCCTCCAAAATATTTGGAGGAATGTTTAAAAAATGGATGAAGAAATTTCCACGGAAAGATGTTAAATGCTTTCTATGTAATGGACCACATTTCTCCAATCAGTGTTCTCCAAAAACTCAACATCCCAAAAAGGTGAATTTCATTCAGAAATATAACTTATCAAAAAAATATTTTGAATATGTTTCCAATGAACATGTTCCTTTTAAACATGGTGACATCCTCCTTGAAACTTTTGATGAGTACTCTTCTGAATCACCTAACACTTTTCGCTTAAGTGGAAAGGCCGATGACTTGCCTTATTCTTCACATTTGTTTGGTTTTGATATTTGCTATTTCAATAATATGAATAGATTCCCTTCTTCATCCTCATCTCGTAATATTCATAGTTACCATAAAAAAGAAAAAAACCCTTTAAAAATCTGTCTTCAGCTTGAAGAAGTTCCAACTTACATAGAATAGAAAATTAGAAGTAAACTAAAAAGAATGCCTATAGAAAACATTTCTAAATATATGGCTATAGAAAAATAACTAAAAGAAAAGAAAATGGAATTAAAATTACACAAAAGACATTTAAAAGAAAGACACATATTTCTAGATTCTCAATCTTATGCTTCTATAGAAGAAGATATGGAGGAATTAGAGAAACTTTTAGAAGAAGAAGATATCCCTTCTGAAAATTCTTTAGAAAAAGAGCCTAGAAAACTTCAAGTTGAGTCAAATTAATCCATATGGAGAAAACACATAATTCAAAAATTAAAAACATTAATGGAATGGGCCTCTAAAGAAATTTAGGAATTAACACTTGAAGAAGATAGTGAACAAAGACATTAGTACCAAGAAGAAACTAATGAAACAACCCTACCAGTAAACATAATAAATGGAAATAAAATACAAAAACCAATGGTTCTGATGTGTACTTTCTTCATTAAGTTTCCTTCCTTTAAGCCATACCAAGTAGATGTGTTACTAGATCATGGAGTAGAGATATCCTTAGGAAGACCTAGTATCCTACTTTCATTTCTATGGAAACCAATACGAACAATGCATGTTACTTTCAACACCCAAAAATGTCCCATAGAATTTGAAGGAGACCTTCCTATTTTAGCTTTAGACAAATCCATAATTTTCTTTAAGATATTTCAATTAGATCTCCCATTTTAATATATTTTAATTAGTATATATAACCTTAGTTAATTTGAACCATATATAGTAACAAATATTGCTATAATTCTAAGAAATTTCCAATATCCCTACTTATCACAAGATAAAATAAGGCTTGAAATTATAGTACCTCCAAAAATTGGCAATACCCAATGAATAGTCAACTAAGTAAAAAGGAGGAGCAATTTGAGAAAATGAAAGAAAAGCTATTAACTGATGCATCTGATGAATATTGGGGAGTAGTGTTAAAAGAAGACAAAGATGGAGTGATCTACATTTGTAGATATAGTTCTAGTAGTTCTTACCAAATCAAAAGAACTATAATAGTACGCATAAAGAACTACTAGCCATAGTTAAGGGAATTCAAGCCTTTAGGTTATTCTTACAAGAAAAAGAATTTATTGTAAGAAGTGACTTAAAACATTTTGACAAGTATCTATGGATTAAAAATATTAATAAAGTTTCTCACACCCGTTTAATAAGATGGTCTTTGTTTCTTACTAATTTTAGTTTTAAAACACAATATATTAGCAATGAGAATAATAGCTTAGCAGATTTCTTAACAAGAGAGTTTCATATCTATTGAGTACTAATGTTTGCATGAGTTTTTATATATTATGTATAGGTTTCTTTGAGGTAGAGGGTTGGACTCTATGATATTTCAAGGGGATAAGAAGTTGTTGAACCAATGAAACATACATGCCTATTCTTGAACATCATCAAGTTCAACTCCAGCATTCATCAAATTGGTTAAATTTCATTAAAACCTATAGAGCCTTCAGCCCTTATTGTACAATTGCTAAAGCCATTTTAACCAGTTTTGATGAAAGTATACACCCACACGAATGGCTATCTTTAAATAATGCTAATTTACCTCCTTACCTCCATCTTTCCTTCTTTGTAGAAATTCAACTCATGGAGTTTGAAGAAGTATTTAACCCCCATTCTATGAATTGTCCATTAAGACAACTTAATCCTTGCCATATATACACTATAGAAATAAATCCCACATCCATACTAGATCCTCAAAACCATGCATTCTGGTCATGGTGGGCCAAATATGGTCATTCGCCTAGATATACTCCTCCAAACTATCCAAGAAGCCTTTATCATTAATTATCTAGTCATAGAGGTGATTTTCTCTACTACAACAATCAACAATCCCATGGTTGGCATTTTATCAACCAAGGTCACACACCTCTTTATTATTTAAGTACTTGTATTTCAAGAAGCCTTGATTGGGAGGCTCCATGGGGATATGCTTTTTATTAGAATTTTTATACTGTTAATCCCTATGATATTCAAGAGCATATTTGTCTAAACGAGCTCATAACACATACTTTAGAATTACACAACTTGGACTCCAAAGCAGCCCAGTTCTGAAAAAATGGTGGGTATGAACATCTCATTCATCTAGTAGGATGACAAGGTGACCAAGTACGGTATCTTGATTCTTCCAATAGTTTAGAAAGTGGAGATTCTCCTAGTCATAATGATGACCCTTCCAACACATCATAAAAATAAATGCCTCCTCAGGAGGCCTCCTCTATATTTTACTTTTATGAAGGGTCATTCTACTATTTCAAGATTTAGTTATCTTTTACTTTTCTAAAGAGTCAATCATCGTTTACTTTTCGGAAGAGACATCACTATTCAAAGGTGGCTTCCTCTCCTATAAATTGAGTCTTGTAAATCCTTAGAGGCATTAGATAGAGAAAATTGAAGAGCAGTGTAGCACACCTTCAAAGCATTCTTATATAAGCATCCCTAAGGCTTTGTAAAAATGTTATGTGCAATAAAAATTTTCTTGCGTACTTCTATTTTTGCTTCCATTCTATTATAATAGAGTGAACAGAAGGGAGATCATTCCTAGGTTGTATCCATTAGTTAAAAATTATTCTAATCATCAACTAAAGGTATTTCAGCATCAAATTGAAGAGGGACTATAAAGCATTCACTAGAAGGAGATAAATAGGAAGAGAAAGAATGAATAATAAGAAGCATGATAAGAAGATAGTGAAAGAGGTTCCTAGATGTGATACAGAATTTAGAGGGAATTGGAATTGTTCTATTGAATTTTATTTATTGGTATCAAAGATTCTTAAATAATAAGATGTTTTCTTCTTGCTTAATACTAAATTTATGTTGATTGTTCTTTACCATAATTCTAGCAATCAACCCCACATAACCTGCAATCCTCCATTGATTGACTTCCATAACTTATAGCACAAGAACACAAGAAATTAATCAAGAGTGATCAAGTAAAAACTATAGAAGATCTTGTGGACCTTTTGGTGTGTTAAAACATTAAGTAAAATGGAGTCAAAATGTTGTTTTTATGGTTGCGTGGCTATTGTGTTTGTAGGACCAAGATGAGACAACAAAGAACGAACTCATTTAGAAAAAAGGAAAGCTCAAAGGAAAATATCATCCACAAGGTCTTAAGCAAACATGAAAGAATTCTAAGAATGTGGACAATGACCAGATAACTCACAAGCAAATATTTCATCATTAAAGCATGTGAAAGTGCAAGGTGATGTACAAGGAATGAAGAATTCATCATGAGAGAAATTTGAAGTTTTTTCCTCTTTGAGTTTAGACTTCGTTAAGCAAATGAGAGAATTGCATCGACAAGTTAAATCTCACTTGGAGAATAAGACAAAGATTGTGTTCCAAAGTTAGTAACGTCAAGAGGATAATTAATTTTTAGATTGGTGATTATGTTTGGATTTACTTAAGCAAAGAAAGACAAAAGAATGTGCACTTCTATAGGGTCAAGTTAAGGAGAATTGGTCCATTTCAAATCAAGGCCAAGATCAATCCAAATGCTTATGAGATAAAATTACCTAATGATTTGCCTATTTCTTGTGCTTTTAATGTTTCATATTTGAGCCCATACCATGGGAATGTGATTGCATTAGACTTTAGGGATAATCTTAAGATCCTTAAGGATGCACTTGAAGACTCAAAATCAACCAAGCCATCAAGAAAGGTAATTGTGCTTTAAGAAAAGGAGGCTACAAGCACACGAGGTAGAAAAGTGCATAAGTAGCTGGTAAACTAGACTGATGAGGGGATTGAAAATGCCATTTGGATCTATGAGAAAGATTTGGATTTTTTGAGGCTTAATGTTATCCCAAGTATACAGCTAACTTAAGAATATGTTTAATTTCTTTTGGGCGGAACACATAATGAGGAAATCACCCAACCCATGTCTAATCCTCAATATGTTTGTGCATAGATGTTTGTGTGTTGTTGTGTTTGTATTTTTGTATTGTTTTGTTGATGATTATCTTAGGATATTTTGACATGTTTGGAAATGTTTTGAAACTATTTTAATGATTTTAGAAGGTTTTGGGAAGTCTTGGGACTTTTTTGGAGGTGTCCAAAGGTTCTAGGCCTTGAAATGAGCATCTTTATGATTATCCTTGGTAGATGGAACGTCCCAGCTATAGGTGAGATGTTCCAAATACATTCAAGATGTTCCAACTACACTTGAGATGTCTCAGCCAAGATGTCTCATATGATTACAGGATGTCCTAGCTATTAACAACCACTTTCTAGTGAGATGTCCCATTATCCTTTGAGATGACCTATACGGACACAATATAATTTTCTACAAGGTTTTAGAGATTTAAATGTTTAATTTAAATAGGAAAGATAAAACTAAAAGGATGAAGGATATAAATAGATCTCTTGAGCCTTCATTTTGATCAAGAGAAAGTCTAGGAAGTTGAGAGAAGAATAGAAGGAGAGATAGAGTCTTAGCAAGATTCCTTGATCATCATCCTTGTGTGTATGTGATTGCATTATTTTAGTGTGTGAGAGTTTGATTGAATCTCTTATCTATCCTTGGAAAATCATGGGTCCTTTCAAATATAAATTCTTCATTTGAGCAAGAATAAAGATTTCATTTTTCTTTTCTTTTTCAAATTTTTACTTTTGTGACTTTAAGAGAGCTTGGATTGTGGAATCCATGGGAGGCCCTCATCAAAATATGCCCTTTCATGAATAAATTTATTGAAAAAGTACATTAAACTTAAAGATGTAGAAGACCATAAAAAGTATCATGTGTTGAGTATAAACTTTAGGGTATTATAAAATCCTCCTTCTTAAGGATTAGGTTGAAGAGCATTATGTTAGATAAAATCCCTAATGAAACCATTATTCATGATAAGAAATAAAAAAATGAATGATCTTATAGTGAATGAAGACAAAAAAACCTAGTGTAAAGCCATAATAGAAGGATCAAGAGGAAACTAAATAGCAGAAGAAAAGTAATGTGTAAATATGAAATCATAATATAAATATAACTATGAATGCTTGAAACTAAAACTAAATGGAAAGAGAATAACATATACATTGAAAATTTGAATCTTTATGGGTGTCTATATATACATAATCACCATAATGTCACAAGCCTATACTATACAAATATCCATAGATCAAAACTAGAAAAAGAGAGATAAAGTCTAAACAATGTTAAAAATTTCAAATGAAAAAATAGTTAAAGATCTAAATGAAACACCACCAAATTTGCATGTTATAACATTTATAATCTCATCCCATAAAACTTGAGGTTAAAATTCATTGTAAATGTGAAGATTGTAACCCATGAAGGGCAATCTCACATATTTCATACTTTTGAGGCTAAAAAAAATGCCTCATAAGTGGCCAAAGCCTCATTTCCCAAGTAGAAAGAGTCTTCTAGTGTCTATGTTTAGGCTTGGGAGGGGGTCAAAAATACCTTTTTGAATGCCAAATATGACAATTTGATGGGTTTTATGAGGGGTATACACTTTTCTATACTAGAAAACCCTTGTAGGGGATAAACTAATGTGAAGGCCTCAAAGCCAACATTGAGGAGAATGGGGTGAAGGGGGGCAGGGCCAGGGGGAGGGGGAGAGATAGATCTCATATACCCCTAGTGTAGAAAAAGGGGGTTAACCCAACATTGATCTTTCACTCCCCCAATGTTGACACCTCCTCCCCAATGTAGAAGTAGTATGGTGATGAACCTTGTAAAATGTTTTATGTTACATAGTAATGCATAAAGTATTTTTACTTTTTATTGTATGACATATTGAAAATCATCAATTTTTGCTACCTAAATCAATATGAACTAATGATATTTATTTTGGGTATTGCAGGTAATTGCAGTAGCAATAAGGATCGATACATATGAAATTAATCCAGATCATCATAGCGATAAGGATCGATGCATATGAAATTGATCTAAATCATAATAGTGATAACGATCACTATCATGGATTGACTAAGAGGAGAAAATTTGGATATCAATTGAAACAAAGATAAAATGACTTGTGGCAATGATTGTGGGAAATCAAGGCTACAATGAAAATTGGCAAAGTAGATATTAATTAACATCGATGCCTGTGATAAGGATCAATTATCCCATATTTTATTTTAGATATCCTTAGAATAAAAATACATGCCCAAGATTTAAATAGGGGAGATAGATAGAGATAGAGAGAAATATGTATACATAAAAAGAGAAAGTACATAATTGATCCCTAAGAAAAAACCACATTAAGTTGAAGTCTAATTTCTTTGAGGAATTATTAAGTGAGAATTTGTTCAAACGTTCTAGCAGCAATAAACCATTAGAGTCCAGTGTTGGGCTATTGAGGTTGCTACATTGTCTAGACAACAAGGTAGAATTACAATTTAGGTGAAGTCTTCCTTGTAATTCTCATAATCATCTATGCTTGTAACTTTGACTCTAATTTGATTTAATTATAAATATTTATTCTTGAATTTGTGATTAGAAGTTAGGATAAAGGTTCATAATTTTACTTATGAGTGATAGGAATAAGTATGGGATCTGTTTAGATTCGATTCTGACCATTTATTATCTTGATGATTGTTTGACTTTAGAATCATTCCTCCATGGGATACGACTCACAGGTTAGTCATAGACAAGATGACAATTTCTACAATAAAAGAAACAAAGATAAGGATTAATGGTATCCACCATTGAATTTTTCTTGGCTCATCAATTTGGTACCATTGTCAAGGAGGCCGATGAAGTCAATCTTCATCAAGGGTTATGTATGTTCAAATTTGTTATTTTTCAGAACCATTTCATTTTAATTTATTTTATGTTTTTTAGTTAAGTAAATTAAGATATGGTTTCTTTTACATGTTTTTCCTACCTTAAAAGATCTAAAAAAAATAAAAATTCTAGGAATCAACTTGTCTTCTTGCACAACTAGCTGAAACCATCAAATAAGTTGCAATCAAAGCTATGATAGTATGAGTTATTAAATCTAGGTATAAAATATTAGGAATGTTAGCCCATGAATGTGCCACCAAAGAGTGTTCTTGTTAAATGAAGCTAGCTAAGAAACCAAGGAAACAAACACATATTTAACCCCATAGAAACACTCTTAGCCTTTATAAACACACAAAGGTTAATCAAAGACAAAAAAAAGAGGAACTAATACAATCAGGTTTTGATTTTTTCATATTAGTTAATCCTCTATTCGATACCACAAGCATTTCAATACCAGCCATGAATTCAACTATAGAAGTAGGATCTAACATTTGTGACCATAAATGGAGGAACAACTCAACCAATAAGCACTTTCCAAACTCCACCACCAGTCTCTATGTTTATGCCAGGTCTTGTAGTAACCCCAATAGTTATTTCTACATATATAATGGGATCATCTTCACAACATATGCCTCCCCCATTTTCCATAGATTTCCTACCTTTCTCCTTTGGTAGTTTGAGTTCCAATGTTACAATTGATCAAACCTATCCTAGACAAACCATTGGAGAATTATTAAACTAGAGAACATCTATTATACCTCAAGGATTGTTGGCCTCTCCACGAGGGAGAGATGTAGAAGTTAAGAACATTCAACTTTAACCTATTCTCAAAGGAACAAACAATGAGGATCCAGTAACCCACATACGAGAATTTGAAACAACATTGGCTATGTTAGCACCTCAAAGTAGGTATAGGACTAAGATGATTGCTTTCAAATCAACCCTAAAAGACAAAGCTAACTTTTTGCTATAAACCCTTAGAACAAAAACTAGTTCATGGTATTTAAGAATGATTTCCTACAAAGATTCATTTCTAATGATAGATTGTACTCATTAAGGAAGTAATTAATGAGTTTCATGGAACATGAAGATGAAGACTATGAAAACATCTTTGATAGATTTAAAGGATCGTGCTTAAAAAATGTAAACCATGGCTTCCTAGTCCATTATTTAATTCAAATCTTTCTTGAAGGCTTACTACCTTATTGTAGGCAAAATGTTGACTTTGCATGTGGTGGGAATATTTTAAATGTGACACCTAAAGATGGTTTGAAAATCACAGACTTATTAGTTGATCAAAGCAAATGTTGGCCAAAACCCAACATCATGTAAGGCATGACCCAACAAATAGAACAATTAAATGAAAAAGTAGAAAAATTAACACGATTGATTAAGAAACAGGCTCATGTAGTTCACGGTGAAGTATGAAAAATTTGTGGAAACCCCCAACATGACCAAACAACTGATCTAGCCTTGTATTATTGTCAAGAGAAAATTCAAGAGTTAGTGAAGGCTTTCCAACAATACAAGAGCCATCCAACAATGAACTTTCCTTAAAGACCATTTTATCCACAACAGTATCCTTAGAGTAATTTTAGGCCATTGAAGAGTCCAACCAATGAACATTTAGATAAACTCACCCAAAGCCTCACCTCCTTTATAGAAGAAAGTAAACAATTTATGAGTGAGACTAGAATAATATTTCAAAACTTAACCAAAAATGAGCTACCATCTGAACCTAAACCTAACCCCATGTCTTAAAGAAAAGGGAAAGAACAATTACATTCCATTATGACAAGGAGTGGTAATATAATTGAACCAAAACACCAAAAGAAGGTAAGATTTCAGGAAGTACAGACATAATAAGAAGTATTTCCACAAATAAATGAGAAGTCTCAACAAAATAGAAAGTGTGAACAACCACTATCCTTCAAACAATTAGCTTCGCCTCCTTTTCCTAAGAGGCTATAGGAAGATTTCATGACTAATGCTCATCTAGGAAAGATATTTAGCGAA
This sequence comes from Gnetum montanum, assembly GCA_015680685.1. Taxonomy (NCBI): domain Eukaryota; kingdom Viridiplantae; phylum Streptophyta; class Gnetopsida; order Gnetales; family Gnetaceae; genus Gnetum; species Gnetum montanum. The sequence continues at coordinate 1,077,988 of MNCI01035130.1, forward strand.
CTGCACCTACATATTCCTTTGAAACAAGTAGTGAAAGATATGCCTCTTTATGCTAAGTACTTAAGAGAATTATGTACTAAGAAAAGGAATGAAAAAATTCCTAATAGGTTTATTTGGTAGATAATCTTTCTCAACTTATACAATGTCATGAGATTCCCAAGTACGAAGACCTATGAATCCCCACAATCCTTATTAAAATAAATGGCCTAGTAATTAAAAATGCATTATTAGATTTAGGGGTCAACATTAATATCATACCTCTTGAAATGGCTAAAATGCTTGATATTAAGGATGTTAGAAAGGTAAATATGATAATAACTTTGGCTGATGAATTAAATGTTAAGCTAATAGGAATAATTGAGGACTTGATAATAGAGGTGGAAAAAGGACAATATCCAATTGATTTCGTAGTTTTAGAAGTAAAGGATCCTAATTGTTTTCCAATTATATTAGGTAGAATTTAGATAGCACTAGCTAAAGTAGTAATTAATTGTAGATTAGGGCAACTTCAAGTCTCTTTTGCCAACCTTACTTTTACACTAACTATATATAATAAGGTAAAAGAAGATGCAGACTCAAAGGAAACTCGAATGATCTACACTCTACCCACCTTAGCAATGGCATAAGATAGGTAAACCTTAGTATTGAATAATTTTGAGGAAGGATCATTAGACCCCTCAACTAAAGAACAATAAGATCTCCTTGACAAAATCCTGAATTTAGGCTCAAGAAATATTGGAGAAATCAGTTCACCTACAATAAAAGATTTCTTGGATATTAGAGAGCTACCTAGTATACTTAAGTATGTTTACCTAGATTATAATAAATCATTAATAATAAATTCCCAACTTACTAATGAACAAGAGAGCCAATTATTAAAAGTATCACAGAAGAAATTAGAGGCATTTGCATAGAGTTATGAGGATCTTCACCAAGGAACCTCACCCAACATTTGCTAACATCATATCTATATTGAAGACAATGTGAAACCAGTACGAATTCCCCCAAGATAAATAAATATAGTTTTTAAAAAAATTTCAAGTACAAAATTTTCAAACTTTGGAAAGAAGGTATCATTTACCCAATAGTTGATAGTGAATGGATTAGTCCCATTACTATAGTTCCTAAGAAAGATGGAAAATTGAGAGTTTGTGTGGGTTGTAGGAGACTAAATCATCATACAAAAGAAGATCACTTTCCATTTTCATACATAGACCAAATTTTAGAAAGGCTAGAAGGACATGAATATTATTGTTTTTTGGATGGATTTAGTGGCTACAATCAAGTTGCTATTGCCCCAGAAGACCAACAAAAAACAACCTTCACATGTTCCTATGGAAATTTTGCTTATAAATGAATGCCTTTTGGTCTTTGTAATTCACTAGCAACTTTCGAAAGAGTCATGATCTTTGTCTTTTCTAATATGTTAGAAAATTATGTTGAGGTTTTCTAGATGATTTTTTAGTCTACAAAAACTCTTATGATGAAAATTTAAAACATCTTGAAAATGTCTCAGATAGATGTATTAATAAGAATTTAAAATTAAGTTGGAAAAAGAGTCACTTGATGGTTACAAAGGGGATTGTGTTGAGACATGTTATTTCTAAAAATGGGATAAGAATGGATGACCACAAGGTAAGGGTTAGAACTACACTTCTAGCTCCAACTAATCTAAAACTCTTTGATCTTTTCTAGGACATGCTAGGTATTACAAGAGGTTTATAAAAGACTTTTCTAAAATTGCTAAATCATTATACATGCTTCTAGAAAAAGATGTTCCATTAGTTTGGACTAATCACTGTTAAGAAGCATTTTTTGAATTAAAAAACTAAGTTTCCATAGCCCTCATATTAAATGCACCTAATTAGGATTATCCATTTGATTTAATGTGTTAGGCTAGTGACATAGCAATAGGGGTAGTTTTAGACAATATATTGATAATAAACCAAGGGTGATTTTTTATGTGTTCAAAAGTCTAGACCTAGCTCAAGTGTAGAGAAAGAATCATTTGCTATTGTATATGCTCTAGATAAATTTAGACATTATATAATTGGATATAAAACTAGAGTATATACTGATCATTCAGTTATTAAATTCTTGGCTTATTACTTCAAGAATTTGACCTTGATATTTTAGACAAAAGGGGAAGGGAAAATGTAGTGGCACATAATCTTTCTAGAATAGAAACCACCACTGAAAATAGGACACAAGGAGACTTTTATGATGAATTTCCTAATGAAAAAATTTTTCCCACAAAAATAGATCCTTAATTTGTAGATATGGCTAATTATCTTGTCACTCTAAAACCCCCATCAATTGGACTAAAGAAGAAAGAAAATATTTCCTACACATTGTATCTAAGTATATTTGTGGTATGTATCTTTATCAAATTTTTAAGGATAATATAACACAATGATGTGTAGCTAAGAATGAACAATAAGAAATTTTGCATATGTGACATGATGATCTAGGAGGTGGCCACTTTGATAGCAAGTGTATTGCAATTAAACTTTTCCAAAGTGTATTTTATTCATCCTCAATTTTTAGGGATGAACATAAATATGTACAAGAATGTGATAAATGTCAATGAATGGGGACCATCTCAAAAAGACATGAAATGCCCTTATAATCAATTCTAATTAGAGAACCATTTTATGTTTAGGGTATACATTTCCTAGGTCCATTTCCATCATCTAATGATTGTCTATACATTTTGATCTACATAAATTATGTCACCAAATAGGTAGAAGCCAAAGCCACTCCAACAAATGATGTTAAGATAGTTGTTGCATTTCTTCGAGAAACTATCTTGACATATTTTGGCACTCCATATGCAATTATTAGTGATCAATGAACCCATTTTATTAATAAAATCATGGAAAAATTCCTTCTTGTGGCATGCAACATAAAATAGCTACTTCCTATCATCCTCAAACAAATGGCCAAGTTGAAAATGCTAATAGAATTATTTTTAAGTATATTAACTAAAACTATGTGCACTAAAAGGAAATATTGGTGTAAAAAATTGCAAGATGCACTATGGGCTTATATAATTACTTATAAATGAATTTTAGGATATTCACCCTATGAATTGGTTTATGGTAAAGTTTGTCTACTGGTTGAATTGGAATATCAATCTTTGAGATTGGCCCAACAACTCAACTTTGATGAAGACATGAACCAAGTCATTTGAATTAACCAACTTCATGAACTTGATGAAATGTGGCTAAATGCCCTAAATAAATAAAATATTATGAAAAAACAAATGAAAACCCGACATGATAAAAATATTTTTACAAAACACTTCTCAACAAGAGATTAAGTCCTTCTTTATAACATGAGATTACATAAATTTCTAGGGAAATTACAAACTATATGGGAAGGCTCTTATTTGGTTCTCCAACCCTATGCCAATGGAAGTATTTTAATATCACCTCCTAATGATTCCTCAACTACATTCTTAGTGAATGGGCAAAGGCTTAAGCTATACCATCAACATCACCTTAAGGAACCCACAAAGGATGAATTAGTGGAGCTATGTGATCCAAATTATCCCACTATAAATGAATTACATACCAATAGTTCTATCAAAGTCTTAACTCTTCAACATATCCCTCATCAAGACTCTTATGTCATCAAATGACCTACTAAAAAGCTAATTCTAGTCTACAAATTTATTCTTGAAAAATGTAGAGGGTAATGGTCTTTTCTGTTATTAGATATAACTTTAAAGAATTTAGTAGAATCATGTTTGGAATGCAAGGGAGAAGGACAACTCCCCCTACCTTGAGATGGGTAGGCTTAAATCCAAAATTGAACTAAGGGTGAGCCTTAGATTAATAAGTGTCTTACACATAATAAACTTTATTATTTTTAAACAATATCCTTGAAGTACAACATTCATAAGTCAAGGTGGCTAAATAGCTTAGTTTAGAATAATGCTTATTAGTGTTGATTTCTAAATACCTACTTAGATGAGTCACTAAGGTGGAAAGGGTGTGTTATATCAAACCTAGTTTCTCTTATGGTAAAGACATCTCTTGATATTAAGTAAGTTCAATGTCCTGTGAACAACCTTTACAAAATAAATTTGTCTCCCACAAGAACCTCATGATTGAAGCCAATCAAATATTTAATTTCTTATGGAAAAAGGGAGGAATAAAAAGAAAAAAATATGATGAAAAAAAAGAGAAAAAAAAAGAAACTAAGAAAAGAAAAAAATACTACCCCATAAGAACCTTTCATCATGAGTTGAGCCACACTTCCACAAGAACCTTATAGTTGGGATGATGATTCAAGCTCATAACTTCAAGCATCCAATAAGAACCCCCTTTTGTAATTAGAGTGTTTAAGGATTAGGCAAAAATTACCAATCAAATAAGAATGCCACTACATTAGAACTAGGGTATAACACTGGTAGCAAAGGAATGACTCCTCTATAGTTAGTATTTTAATGGATACCACCACTTCTAATCATTCCTCTTGCTCCATTATTTAGTTACTTTACTTTTGTTTCCTTGTACTTCACATATTATTATTTTCCTTTTGATTTTTTTTTACCTCATTTTTAAGTTTTTCTATTCCTCTTTTTGATTTTTATTGTGTTATTTTCCTATTTGCTTTTGTATGGTTATCTCTTTTGAATAGTGGTACTTTTGTGCATGGGTTTTCTTTTTGTTTCCTATTATGTCTTTCAGAGGCATCAGTGGTTGAGATCCCTACTATGATGGCCAATGATGGATGCTAAAAATCTTTCACCTATTACCTTTGATACCCTCTTAGTCATTTCTTTGACCATGGTTCCTTTTAATAATTTATCTTTGCTAATTAGCCTAGGTGCGTTACATACCTTAGTTTAATTGGGGTGGGGCGGGGAGATAACCAAGTAATAAAGAATATGACAAAAGGGTATAACCAACTTAGAAGCTATACTAAGAACAAGTTAGGGAATGAGTTAGAGGTAAGTCATGCATCTTAGATCCTCAAATCATAGGAAAGGTTTAGAACTTGAGGATATAAGACATTCTTACACCTAGTAAAGTAGACCTTGTGAGGTGATGTTAAGCCCAAATATTCCTAGGCAAGGCCTTCCTAATTGATTTATATGTGGACTCATATCTAAGAATAAGAATTAATTAATCAAAAATAGGAATTAACATAATTAAATACTTTATAAATAAAATTATAATAATATCAATTAATATCTAAAGCCTTGACTAAGGATGATTAGGACATATGTGGGTATCAATATAATATCGAAGTATCGATGTCTATTGATAAATAACAAACATCCTAGTTTTTCTTTATCACAAGACATTGTGGTCTCGATGTCTTGCTATAATAATATATATATATAGTGAATAGTTGGTTCTAGTGACCTAGATTGGTATGATAGTAATAAAGGTTCAGGTTTCTAACAAGACTTTTGATCGTATCAATAATATTCGACATTGATATATCGATGGATATCGATTTACCCGATCTCGTGTAAAAAAGAGCAAATTTCCATGAATATTTCACATCTAAATAGAGAGAAATTAATCAAATAGATACACATATCAATTCATGTAGCCTTGATTGATATATATTGATATGTTTTAGATTTTCCCAAATGCCTTGGATTTTATTAGCACGATAGCGATGTTAATCGACATACATATCGATTCATATAGCTTAAATTGATATGAATTAATATCCCCTAAGATTTTCCAAACATATCAATTTTTATTAGCATAACTTTGATGAATATTGATACATCTACAACTTGCAATTCCACTATATCAGTTGATATTGATGTAGCGATAAAAATTAACCTAAAACATATCAAGTCAAATCGTAGTTGTAATATGAGTTGACAAGTGAAAAAGTAAAAGAAATATATAGTAAAATATTTATGAGGTGGTGATTTCTATTATAAATCATCATCCAACCACGTAAAACCCACATCCAATGTTTAGATTTGGTGCAAACCAAAGTTTAGGATTAGTAGGGAGCAAAGAAAATAGAAGTCTAGGGCTAGTAAGAAGTAGTAATGCTAGCAAGAAAGTGGCGTGCTAGGTAGACACTATAGCCAAAATAAGAGAAGCCAACCAACATGGGGAAGGGTACCAATTTTTGTCCATATAATATATCAAAACCTCATTTTTGTCATCTTCTTTTGGGTTCCTCCCCAATCATCATACCATGGGCTAATTAGGCCTTTCAAAATTGTAGTATAAGATGGATGAATCAAGCACCATTGAAGAAAATATACAAGCATGCATCCAATGGAGGATTTAATAGATAATTTCAATTTTTTAAAATTTTTCATTTTTTTGCGAGTGCCTAGGAGTAAGTGATTGAAAATTGCTCCATGGAATGCAAAGGTAGGGTATATAGAGTAGTTCAACCACACCAATGCGATGGTTCTCTAGCAACTAAATGCCATGGGATGTGGGGTTTTTGTTTAACCATCCCTGGACTGGTATGTATAGAGGAGGTTTTGGAATTTTACCAAAACCTCAAATGCCACCTCTTGAAGGCCAATCCTCTAGAGCATTACTTGGTGCCTTCTATTCAAAAAACATGTGTGAAGGTCATAGTGGCTAAGCTAAAGGAGTGGTTCAGGTTGCCAACCCAAGGCAATGACACTTTTGATTAAAGGCCAACACTGAGGAAAAATATGAACTATTTTGTCAGTTCATTGATGAGAGCGATAGTGGCTAGCTACAGAACTAGGGCCTGCACTTTCTAAACCTTAGGCTAGAGCATTGGGTAATGGCAATGATGATTTTCACTAACATCCTACCATGCACCCACACCGCTTATGTACTTAGCCTACACTCCATGTGATGAAGGTGCTAAAGTATGGTGAGGAGGAAAATTTTTCCTACCTTCCAATCAGGTACCTCATCTACCATTACAATGATGATACTCTGAAGCTATGCTTTCCCATCCTCATCTCAATAATTCTGAGGAAATATGGAGTCCCTGAGCTACAGAATGGCATAAAGGTACATCTTTTAGTCTTAAATAAATATGCCTTCGCCTAGTCCTTAAGGATCTACACTAAGGTTAGGCCTTTCATCCAGGAGTCCTAAGAGCCCAGCTCTTCCTTGGCACTTGAATCTAGTAAGCTCCATGGCTTCCATGAGGACGTCTAATCACAGCTTCATGAGGTGTAGTCCACCTAGCAAGAGATCCTCTCAATTCTACAATAGCCCAGCTCTAGCATTGGCACTATGGATAAGAGGGTGGCAAACATTGAAAAACATGTTTATCCTAAGATCCATGATGATGATAAGGGAGAAGAACCCATTCAATTTGAGGAGGACATGGATGTGGAAGTAGGCTTAGAGGCTTGATATAGCCTCCAAATTATGATATTTTATTTTGAAACTTTGTGTTTTGATGACCACTTTTGTTCATGTTCATGGCCATCTTTTAAATTTGAGATTGTTTTTAATCAGATGTGTTATGTTATGTTTTAATGTATATTGTTATAGTGTCTCTTTTGTACTAGGGATGGGGGTTATGTTTTCTTTTCACCTTTATGGCTAGCTCTAGCCAAAGGCTAGTTAGGGGTTGCTTTAAACCCCATAGAATGTTTTATGTTACATAGTAATGGATAAAGTATTTTTATTTTTTTTTATTGTATGACATATCAAAAATCATTGATTTTTACTACCTAAATTGATATGAACTAATGATATTTATTCTAATTATTTCAGGTAGTCATGACAATGATAAGTATTAATACATACGAAATCAATATGGATAACCTTGGAGGAGAAAATCTAGGTATCAATCGAAATAGAGACACATAAATTGTAGTGATGGTTGCAGAAGTTCGAGGCTATAATGGAAATAGACAAAGTAGATATCAATTGACATCGATGCCTATGATAAGGATCAATTATCCAATATTTCATTTTAGATACCCTTAGAGTATAAATACATACCCAAGATTCAAATAGAAGAGAGAGAGAGAGAGAGAGAGAGAGAGAGATATATATATATATATATATATATATACACACATATACATAAAAAGAGAAAGTATAGAATTGATCCACAAGATAAAACCACATCAAGTTGAAGTCTAATTTCTTTGAGGAATTATTAAGTGAGAATTTTTTAAAACCTTGTGGTAGCCGTAAATTTTTAGAGTTCAATGTTGGGATGTTGAGGTTGTTGCATTGTCTAGACAACACGGTAGAATCAAAATTTAGGTGAAATATTTCTTGTAATTATCATCATCATCTATGCTTGTAACTATGAATAGTCTTTTATTTAATTATAAATCTTTATTCTTAAACTTGTGATTAGAAGCTAGATCAAAGGTTCATAATTTTACTTATGAGTGACAAGCATAAGTGTGGAATTTGTTTGGACTTGATTCTAACCATTTATTATCTTGATGATTTTTGGATTTTGGAACTATTTCTCCATAGGGTATGACTTGTGAGTTAGTCATAGACAAGGTGACAATTTCTACAATGAAAGAAATAAAGATAAATATTAATGGTATCTAGCATTAAATTTTTCTTGGCTCGTCATTTGGCTAAGATTTTAACATCAAGTCTAGTAAGAACTTTGCAAAGCTAGTGTGGAAGGGACAAAAACAACATAGAACAAGTGAAGCTAGTGTGGAAGGTGCACTCCTATTACTATCTTTAGTAAATAGAAAGGCTATGGGATATGACACTTTCCATATATGGTAACCACCCCCCCGCCCCC